>CATIWM010151091.1:0-19504 GCA_949671775.1 Mallotus repandus | reverse complement strand
GCCTTGTCGCTGCCTCAAGGCACCTTTTCCATTGCTTCCACGGTTTTGTTGATTAGTTTTCTAATTGGGAGGATACCCTATGATCTCAAAACATTCTTCTTTAAGATGTCCATTTTTGCCACAATGTACACATATTTTTTTTGACCGATTTGCTGAGTTCTGGCCTCTGTTTGAGTAGTTCTTTTCATCACCGTTTAGCTTTGTTGCGAATGCTGCACCTTCTATAGTTGATGGCTGATCTTTGTTCTTTTGCATGAGAAATTGTTGTTCTTCCTGCAGTGCCAAAGAGAAAATTTTGTTGAGTTGTGGTGTTGGCTCTATTGATAACACATGAGACCTTAGCCTATCAAAACTGCTGTTCAAACCCAATAAGAACTGATGAGCTTTTTCCCTTTTGCGGTGTTCTTGAAATCCCTTTGCCGCTTCACACTTGCAATGGGGCAAAGGATCACAAATTTGTAATTCCTGCCACAAGGTTTTGAATTTGGTATAGTATTGGGTTAAGGATTGTCCTTCTTCTTGACTAAGGTTAGTGAATTCCTTTTTTATTTTGTAAAGACGAGGTGCATTGCTTTGCCCATATCTCTCACAAAGTTCATTCCATATCTCTTGTGCTGTGTCTGTATACATAACACTTTCCTGTATGTCTTTAGCTAGAGAATTTCTTAGCCAAGCTTTAACCATAGCATCATTCCTTTTCCTCCAAAATCTAGTGAGTCTGATTTTGGTAGTTGTAGACTTCCATCAATGAATCCACCCTTGCTTTCTGCATACAAGGTTGTTTCCATGGAGTTTTTCCATGAAGCAAAATTTTCTCCTGTGAAAGGTGTGGTGACAAACACAAGTCCTGGATGATATGAAGGGTGAAGAATATATGGTGAATCACCATAATTCTGCAATATAATTTCTCCCCCTTTCGTTGAACTTCCTTCTTGATCTCCCATTGATGTTATTCACAAGATGGATTCTGGTTCAATTTGTTTGAACCAGGCTCTGATACCATGAGAAAATATTAATGGGTAAAAGATGATCTTTATTGATTAGAATGTGTGTTATATATACAAGCATCTGTACATCCAATATAGGAAAAAAACTAAGCTTGCACCTAAAGAATAGGAAGCAAATAGGAAGCAAGAAATATAGGAAATAAAGCTAAACAAGAAACATCTAAAATAGGAACATCTATGACAAGAAAATCTCAACATTGTTCACTCTCAAAGATTCTGCCTGTTGCATGTATGATATCGTCACATATCTGTTTTGATCAAAAAAAATTTTAAAAAATATTACTATTGCATTCGTAAATAATTATGGAAAATTATCAAACTTTTCAAAAAACAAAATATTATAACAATTCAAAGTGCAAGTGTATATATACCACTTTTTTTTAACAACTGAAAGGTCAAAGGAATAGCGAAAAATTGAACCCATGGCCTCACCTAACAATGTTCATCACCTATCTATCACTCATTAAAATGTATTTGGTATAACTAAGTTATTTTCATAATTAAAATGGTCAACTTATATGTATAATCTATGTTGCAAAATACTTAAATTAAAGGGTGTTTTTCCATATATGTACTACTTAGACACTCAATTAGAAGCCATTTCATGTATCCATATCCTCATTTTTTGCCGTCTCCATGCAACATACATAATGCATGTATATTCACATATGGACTTTCATATATTTAGAAATAGATCCTATGAGAGTTTTGATCCCTTATGGAGTTCATCTAGCCCAATTCTGGAATAATCAGAATCCACATGACTATTGATACTAGACACATCAATTGAAAAAACAAATTCACATATTAAAAGTGAAACAAATGGAGATGGTGAAGGAAGGCTTACACCAAGATGAAATTTTCGTAGAGCAGGAGAAGCATTTAGAATGGGTACAATGACCAGAAGATCACAATCCCAAGAAAATGAACCATAGATATCTAATTCGTTGAGATGACTGAAGACAACAACACTTCTTGGCTCAATCTTCTACATAGATCACAATATACAATTTAAAAGAAAGATAATAATCTCAATTCAAACTTTTCTGAATTTTCATAATTAATGTGCATGCCTGCAAAGGAGCAAGATCAAGAATGAATCCTAAAGGTAAAGATAGATCTATCTTACGATTGTTTGAATAATTTTATTTAATAAAATTAATTTTTTTGAATTAATTTTTGTATTTAATGTTATTTATTTATAAATTTAATTTATCAATAAAATTGAATAAATCTAATTAATTAATAATATTGTAGATTTTAGTATTAAATTTAGGGTCGCGATGATTTCTTAGTGTTGTAAAATCTTTTGCAAATTTATTTTTAAAATTGAAATATGCCGACATTTAACATAATATCGTAAAATTAATTTATGACACTTTTTTTAAAAATATTGTTAACTATACTGACGCGAAAGCATAAAAGTATCGTTAAATTTATGCTACCGATGCAAAAGAGTTCGTGTTGTAAATTTGGTCCTGACAGCACAAGTAAAATTTTAGGGACGCTAAATGTTTATTTATTAGTATCGTTAAAGATCTTTTTGTTGTAGTGAGAGTTTTGAGATTGTGAATATTTGTAGCCAGTTAAGAAAACAAGTAAGGGTGGTCCTCATATGCTCTACAATGGAAATTGAAATGTACATTCTTCAATACAGGAACATTATGGCCTGTGATTTTTCTTGCAAAACCAATGTGCTCAAAGGTTTCGAGCACTTCAAGCAATTACGGATGCTAAACAGCGTAAAATTGACAATGATTTTAAATGGGGCAATGGACTAAATATCTGAAAAGGGATGTCGAGTAGACATTCATCCAGCTTCAAAGACTCAAGGTTCAAGCAACTGGAAAGGGTATTGTCAAAAGAAGGAGCCAATGTACAGTAACCTAGATGGAGATGTTTCAAGTTATGAGATGGTGATGGGTTGATGGGTGATGGGAGGAGAAGGTAACAAGGGAATTTGTAGCCCTTAAAAAGGATGTTTTAGGTTGAGAGAAATTGTTGTAGTATTCATGACAATAGCAAAAGTAATCCATTCATCAATATGAGAAGTAGAGTCATTGTTAAGGCCAAAAATAACTTGGAAGGTGTCTATATTTCTGTAATTAGTATGATTAAACTGCATGACTTGAGCAACACCCATAAAGAAGTTGGACGTACAGTTAATGAAGGAACTCTTTGTAAAATCATAAATTCCATTAACAAAGACAAGATGAAAGTGAAGATTTGATGAGGATGAGGATAGAAACCTCCATCGCCTAGACAATAACTTAGTCCGAACAACTTCTCTCACGCTCGAAAATGAAAGAAGGAAAGAGAGGATCTCATCAGGCAATTCACTCATACTTGTTGAGAAAAATTTAGAATATATAATTCTAAATTTTATATTTCAAAGAAGAAATTCACTCAAAATTGGAGACACAACAAAATAATTTATTAAACAAAAAAATTACAAGAAGAGCTCTCAACTCTCATAAACAGACACTCACAAGACTGCATTATATATAAGACTCTTAGTCTTATTTTCTTCTTCACTCACTTGATGATTTACAAAGCTTGAATGCTTGGGTATTTATAGCGAGCTATAAGAAATACACATCACACACTTATTTAAACTAGTTAATTCCTTACCACATAAATAATAAAAGACTAATTAATTATATCCACACAAGGTGTTTATTTTCCTACCACACAAATAAAAGCTAGCTAGGGTAATTAATTTATATCCACTTACTAAAAAAATAATTTGCACATGGAAGTTTCCATATAGGCTGGTGTTGTATTTATTAACACTCCCCCTCAACATCATCTCTAACTCTTCAAATCATCCTGAGTTGATGATGAAAGTTTTCAAACTTGTTGGCACTCAATCCTTTGGTAAGCAAATCTGCAATTTGTTCATCTGTCTTGACATATTTCATTTCAACTTCTTCTTGAAGGACCTTCTCTCTGATAAAATGGTAGTGTACTTCCAAGTGCTTAGTTTTTGCATGGAAGACTGAATTCTCTACCAAACGAATTGCCGACTGATTTTCATAGTACAACAAAACTGCACAATCTACTAGTTAATGTAGATTATTTATTAACTGTATCAACCATGTACTCTCTTGAGTTGCCATTGACGCTGCTCGATACTCAGCTTCAGTGGTTGATAATGATACTGTAGGCTGTCTCTTGCTACACCAAGAAATTGTTTCAGAACCAAGCTTAAACACGTACCCAGTTATTGACCTCCTGGTGTCATGATCTCCAGCATAGTCAGCATCACAGTAACCAACTAACCTGCAATATTCACCTCTTTTGTACAAAACACCATAGTCAATTGTACTCTTCACATATCTCAGTATTTGTCAAACTGCTTCCAAATGAGGCTTCTTTGGATTTTGCATGTACCAACTCATCACACCAACTGTATAAGAAATGCTAGGTCGATACAAGGTTAAGTAAATTAAACTACCCACCAATTGTCGATACATTGTTGCATCTTTCAAATCTTTTCCTTCATGTGCACACTTTTTAGCATTTGGTTCCATCAGCATTGAAATTGGCTTGCATGCATTCAAGCATTCCAAACCTTTTTAACAAATCTTTGGAATATTTTTGTTGACAAAGAAATATTCCTCCTTATGTCTGATCAACCTCTAAACCAAGGAAGTGCTTGAGTTTTCCAAGTTCCTTCATCTGGAAACAAACTAATAAATTCTCCTTCGTCCAAAGGATTTCTACCTCATCGTCACCAATTATGATTAAATCATCCATGTACAATAGCACGATAGCTAGTGTTCCTTCATTGGCCTTGACAAACAAGCTAGAATATGCAAGTGTTACTAAATTGCCACTTTGTGTTAGAAATTCAGCAATCTTACCGTACTACGCCCTAGGTGCTTGTTTCAATCCGTAGAGTGCTTTTCGCAACTTATAAACATATTCAGGATGATCTTGGCTTTGAAAACCCATTGGTTGGATAATGTAGATCTCCCAATCCAGCTCTCTATGAAGAAAAGCATTCTTCACATCCATCTGCCATAAGTTTTAATCTTTATTAGCTGCAAGTGCAAGCAGGACTCGTACAGTTGTAAGTTTCACCACTAGACTAAACATTTCATCATAATCTAGTCCATACTATTGAGAGAAACCAAAAGCTACCAATCATCTCTTATTCCTCTCGATTGACCTATCTGGACTGCGTTTTATCTTGTAAACCCACTTGCAAGAAATGGGTTTCACATCTCTTGGCTTTGGCAAGAGATCCTGAGTCTGATATACTGAAGTGTATCAATCTCTTCTTTTATAGTTGTCATTCATTTAGAACTATGTGATGCTTCTTTGAATGTCTTAGGCTCTTTTGCTTCTTCAACTATGGCTGTATTGGCATATTTGGGATTTGGCCTTCGTGTTCTTGTTGACCTTCGGAGTTGAGATTGTGGAGTTGATTCTTCAATTTCACTGGGCCCTCCCTCTTCGTTTGGTTATTGATACACACAAGTTCGCCAAGGATTCAGAGTCACTCTTTGTTCAATATTATCACTATTTGAATCTCCTGATTCATCTAAACTTGGTTGGATTTGAATAGTATGCTCCTCCATCTTTTGTTGTAGCTTGTCTCCAAATTCTCTGGAGTTTAGCAACACTTCCTTCTCTGAGGACAACCAAGAAGATGATTCATCGAACACCACATCTCATGAAGTGTAGCATCTTCCACTCGTTGGATTGTAACATTTCCAACCCTTTCTCTGGCTGTTATATCCCATAAAGATACATCTAACAGCTTTCTTGTCAAACTTGCTTCGTAAATGATTAGGAACAAATACATAACATACACAGCCAAATACTCGAAAGTAGCTAACTATCAATTTCATGTTCCATAGCTTTTTAAATGGTGAAACAAATTCTAACCTTAGTTGATCACAAAGGCTGCTATCCTCATTGCTTCAGCCTAAAATCTTCTCGGTATATTCTTTGCATGTAGCATACTTCACTTCTACAAGATGTCGGTTCTTTCACTACACCATTTTATTGTGGCGTGTTGGCACAAGTGTACTGATGACACATATTGAGAGAACTCACTTGAGCTATATTCTCCCTCGTTGTCTGTACATAAGCATCGAATATTCTTTCCCACTTCTCCTTTAAATAACTCTTTGAACACTTTAAACTTAGAGAATGTGTTAGATTTTTCTTTCATAAAGAAAACCCATAAATACCTTAAGAAGTCATCAATGAATGACACCATGTACCGCATACCACTAATTGACAGTTGGTTAACTGGTCTAAACACATAAGAGTGTACTAACTCTAATGGTTCTTTTGCTTTAAACTTTGATTCCTCGTATGGTAATTGGTGTGCTTTACCATACTAGCATCCCTCATATACTGTGTCTGTTCGCACATCAAGTTGAGGAAGCCCCTTGAGCATTGACTTCTTCATTATCACACTTAGCTTAGAATACCTAACGTGACCTAACCGCATGTGCCATAGATCTGATGTCTCATTTTTCCTTATCTTATCTAAATATGCAAATTCTGCTGACATTACATAGACTAACTCTAATCGTTGCCCCTCCATTATTGGTGTTTCTAAGATTTTGAGGTCATGATACACCTTTGCATCTTTGGGACCGAATAAGACATAGTTGCCTAATGTTGTCAATTAAGCCACAAATAGCAAATTTTTCTTCATTCCTGAGACATGGTAAATATCTTGAAGAAGCACTTGGTTAGAATTATATTAAGGCATAACTATTTTCCTGCCAATGTGAGCTATTGGTGACCTTGAATTGTCAGCTATCACCACCACATGACCTCCCTTATACACAGACAGGTTTTGCAACTTCTTTTTATCACCTATCATATGATTTGAGCAACCCAAATCTATGATCCAATCATTCTCGTAGTCAATTTATTTTTGTGTTATTATCGTGACAGCTAATTCTTCTTCCTCCATAGCAAATAATGCTTCGGCATCCCAACCATCTTTACTATTCTCCTGAGAACTAGAAGTGGCAGTGTTACTTCCAACAGGCTTTTTCTTGGTCTAAAAATCTTTTGCCATATGGCCCTTCTTTCCGCAATTGTAACACTTGTCATCAAACTTTCTACTATTACTTCAATTCTTTAAAGCTCCCCCTAGATGAGAGCCTCCCTTTCTTTGATGAATTTTCACCTTGTCATCACCTCATAGGAAATTGATTCGTATAATATTCTTTTGTAGGAAAATTTCTATCCCTCGAGGGAGGTTAAGCTCTGAGAATTTCATGTGAAAGAAATTTCTCTTCCTTGATAAAGCTTAAGATATCCATATAGATGTTCTTATAAAGTGAATTTTGTCTCCTTTGGGGAGATTTAAATCTTCCATTGAATTTCTTGTGAGGAAAATTTTAATCCCGTTAAGAGGTATAAGTATTTGATTGAGAATTTCCTATGAGGAAATTTTGCTCCCATGAAGAAGTTAAAGTATCTGAGATGATATTTTCATGAAGGAAGCTTTCTCTTGACTTCTTATGGTGATGACTTTTAGTTTTGAATAAGTGGAGAATGCTTTCTTTTATGTCAACGAGATTTCGCTTGGAGAATAAAGTGAGTTCTATTGACTTGACTCATTGATGATCTTTAAATTTTGAGGATTCACCATATAATAATTCTTCTCTAAGGTTATAGTAGATAAGAATATGCTCCTGAAATAGTATTTTATCAGTCTTAGATTCCTTTACTATCTTATTTGTTATATCACTGAAAGTGATTTCCTTCTCTAGAAAATCCTGACTCGAAAGTACTATGCAAGATAAAATACTTTATACAAATAGACTAAAATCATGTATTATCATTGCACAATAACCAGAGCATCTTAATTAGCAAAATTATAAAAGGAAAAACTTATCCGGTAAGTTGTATTTAGCCTTGGAGACTCCTTGTAGTCATTTAAGAACCATATGCATATGGTCGAAGAGAGTCAAAGAATGCAATTCTTTTTCCTAGTTTCTAAGATTTTGATTTCCCAAATGGCATATATGTTCAGGAGAATTATGCTCTTTAAAGAATCATTGTATCTAGTTAAGGAATGTCTCCAATTGATAATTTCCTATAGGGAAATTTGTTGATAGGCATTTCCATTAAGAAGATATTTCTCCCATGTGGGAGTTTGAAATCTTCAACTAAAAATTTCCAATTAGGAAAGTTTTACTCTCGTAGGGAGTTGGAGATATATGAATAACAATTTTATATGGATAAAATTTCTCTTTCTTGGGAGATATTGAGTTCGGTGTATTTCCTATGGAGGAAATCTCTCCCTTGGGGGAGATAAGGATGTCTAACAAAATATTTCTTGTTAAGAAAATTTTCCTGACTAGGTGGCCATTACAACTAGACCCAAAAGTTAGCACGAATCAAGTGCCTCGGAAGATTCTTCTACCAAGACCTTTAACATCATTATTGCTACTGAGGCAAAGGCATCTGAATCTCATTTATACATTATGACTAGGGGGAGAGCAACTCATATAGTGATCAAGAATTCCCCTGTAAGAAGGCTCTCATAGAAAAAATCAGAAAGCTCTTTCTCTCTTTGGGAGAGAAAAAGGAAAAAGGAGGGAAGCATCCAAAAAGCTCAAGTTTTCAATTAATTTAGATTCTGAAGAGGATAGCAAACTTCTATCTTAAATGACAGGGTTATCCAAAAGACTTACCCTCTCATGTTGTAGTTGAGGATCTCAAGATTTATTTTGAGAAGCAGTTACTTGGTAAGGGATTAGAAAAATGAGCTGCGACTACTAAAGCTCTTAAAGAAAATTAAAAATTTGGTGACTTCGGGAAGGTAATAGTATCATATGCTTCAAATTTCTATATATCGGGGTGGTTTGATTTTTGTGAATGGCTTATGGTCATTTTCCTGAGTAAGACTGTTCATGCTTTAAAGTTGTTAGAGGGGATTCTACCGCTATTCGGGATGGAGATTCCATAAAAGAAAAAGTAACCTTTAGCCAACTTTGAGGGCACTGAAACTTCAAAAAATGTTCATTAGCTTCTTACTTCCCTTGAGAGACTAGAAAAATCTTTGGATGTTCATGACATGCTTAAAGTAAATTAAGTGGAGAATATTGCTATATTCCTTTCCTCAAATAATAAAGTGAATGTTAAACTTCTTTCTCTGTAGGAGGGAGTTATTCTAGTTCAGGATAACAGTGTTAGGAATATTCCTGTTACGATTTTTCACTAAGTGCTTTGCCCAATACTGTTTCTAAGTGGTGATGCCGTTAGATGCATTTTCTTATAAGTTTCCCACATGTCAATTTTGTTGATGTTTACTAGCACTATCTTTCATAATGCTTTAATTGATATCTTCTATTTTTTAGATTCTTCAAGTGTTCGTTCACTCTCATATGTTCCTTTATTCTTTCTACTTGAATAGAGGTCCTGAATGAGGAGTCATGTGTTTAGAATGAACCTCCTAGGTAGATGAAATGTTTGGTTAATGTCTAAATGAAGTTTACTAGGTTCTCATCATGAGGAATTTTGATATTTAATAAAATCCTCTTGAGAAAATTATGATTTTTTATCAATTCCTTTATGGAGGATTTTTGCAAAGGTAGCCTCCTTTGTGGAGCATGGTTGATTGATTCTCTTTACAATAATCCTTCCATGGATGACCTCTCTGGTGGAGGATGTCTCATTGATTTCCTTATAGGATTATTCCTAGATGGACTTTCTCACTCATAGAGAATGTCTTGATTCAGTTCCTCATGGGATTTATGGATGGAAGTTCTCCCTTATGGAGAATATCCCAATTGGTTCCCTTATAGTAGTATTCTTAAGAGGAATTTCTCCTTTTTGGAGAGTATTTTGATTGGTTCCTTTGTGGGAGGATTTTTGTACCATAATTCAATAGGGACATGGGACTCTTACTTATGGAGAGATTTTTTTGACTTCCAAATTTATTTGATTCTTCTTGGGGAGAGCCTCCTAAAGGAGGTTGATTAGTGCCTGGGGAGGATTTATGTTTCTTAAACCCTCATGGCATATATTCTCATTTCTAGAGAGTGCCTCACTTATGGAGGACTAATTTGGAAGTAGGATTTGGCATCCTTGGTGGAATTTCAAGATGGAAGTTCTCACTTGTGGAGGATATGGATTGATTCCCTTATCGGATGTTTCTTGAGAGGAATTTCTCACTCATGGAGATTCAGTAAAGATTGGTTCCTGCATAGGTGTTCATATTGGACCAATTGAGTTCGTCTCATTTTTAGAGACCTAGTGGATTTTGAATACATTCTTTCGATTCACCTTATTATGGAGATGTTCCTTCGTGTTGAAGGAAGTGATTTATCTCGCTTCCAGAGATATTCCTTCATGTTGAAGGGAGTAATAGATATGATTTATCTCACTTCTAGAGATATTCCTTCATGTTGAAGGGAGTAATAGATATTTTCTTCTATTTAGATACATATTTTTGCCTTTTTGTGAAGTGATTTTCAAATAGCTCAGCTTTCTTCTAGAATTATCGAGTTTGTAGTTGGAATATTGCACTTTTTCTTTTAACCACTCCTTATATTGTTATGTTATAGAATCGATGATGAGCTATTGAACAAATTTAATATTTCCCAGGAGTGATGCTATAGAGATTCCTGAGAAGTGCCTCTCCTCCATGGATGTGAGTAGGACAACTTTATTGCAAGAGAATATATCTAGTGAGTAAATTTCTACTTTGACAATTTAAAAAATCCTGAATAGGCCATCCCAAGTAGTAAATATTTAAAGTTTATTATTAGCTCCTTTGTGCTTCGGTATGAGTTCCAAGAGTAGTTTTATAAGTTCATAAAATGCTAGGTGGTCTCTTTGTCTAGTCACTTTTTGCCCCTTCTACTCTTTCTTTTAACCCTCGTAGGATAATTCGATCAGACATTTCTATTTGCCAATGAGCCTTAAATCGATATGTGATATTTCTCTAGAGGAAAATGACAATATCCTGACAAGCAATTCATGTTTAGTAATATTTGTCAGGTTTTGGCCTCTACCCATGGTAGATTTATGTCTGAGTGAACTTGCTTTTTTAGGAGATAAGAAGTGATAGTAGAGGTATATGGTATTTTCTTTTGTACAATTTCTCAAATTCTGATGTTCTTAGAGAGCGCTTGAGAGCTTCTCTTTAATCTGATAGGAATTCTTTTGTATAGATATCACTAGATAGGAAATTTGTCTTGGGCATCGCCATCCTTCTAAGGGAATCTACTCAGAAGTCACCCATTTTAGATATTCGAAAGACATATCTTGGTGAGGAGATATATCTGACACGGGACCAAAAACTAGATTGCACATTCTACTTCTTCAGTCTCCTTAATGCAATTTTGAATTTTCTTTCTTTTATAACTTATCCTCATTCGAAGTGTGGAATCGCTTGCCCATCTTTCAATCATCTTTAAAATCCCTAAGTACTTGGTGATAATTAGAGAGTATTCATATCTCCTTTTTCCCCTTAAAAAGAGTTTGAAGAGTGATAATGGTTTTAAACATAATGAATTAATGTTTATTGGGCTCTTTCTATCCTCATCAAATATTATCTTCTGAGAGGTCGATTCCTGATTGGTCTTTGACGTCACTACAATCATTTCATCAATGCTAGACCCATTAGCAAATAATTATGTGCTATTATATAAATGATCTCTGAAATTTGGGATAGCAGTCATTTTGATGCTTGCCGTATAGAGTAACCCATACAGAGAGACTAGGAATTTGAATGATGAAGAATCTAACTTGGGGTAGAATCTATGTAGGTGTCATAGAGATTTTCTTTAAAAAGCAAGCAGAATTCTATTGACTTGATAATGCTTCTTGAATAAATAAATGCATTAAAATATACTCTTCGAGGTGGAAAAATATGTTATCAGCCTGACATTTCTCAGCTTTCTCATTTGTGTTATCACCGATAGAGATCTCCTTCTCAAGAAAAAACTTATTTATGAACAGATCGACAATAACACAAGAAAAGCATGCATATTCTCAAATGTTATATTTTCTCAATATGAAAAGTTATGCAAAGGAATTACCTTTATACAAATAAGTGGTGTGCAATATGGTTCTAAAAAATGTAACTTGAGACATATAATAATAAAAATGTCATGACATATAATTTAACATATGTAAAGGAAGAAAATTTATTCTTTTAGGATGTTAAAATATATGTTTTATTGGTGATCAAATCATTCAAGACTTGAATATGAGTTCTCTACAAAGAGAATCTCAGGCGTTAAGAGATTTCCTTAAAGGTTAGGCAGACTAGGAAAGTCCTCCCTCTCGAGCAGGGGTATACAGTCAGATATTTTCCTATATAAGATAAAATTCATGCTTTATATGAATGGACTAAACATGAATCATTATAAAGTGATTATTAGAACACATTAATTCAATATATTTGATAAAAAAATTTATTTAACAGACTGTAATCAGCTTTGAAGACTTCTCGAAATATTTTAGATCCAAATAGACACATCCTAATTGAATAACGAAATATTATTATCTTCCATTGCTTTTAAACTGAGTAGAGTAATAGAAATTCATTCCCTTATGAGCTTTTTTTATGATATTTCTCGAGTTCTGATGTAAGGAAGAAGACAATCTGGAATTCTCTTGAGTAGTATGAGTGTTTACATAGTGAAATGCTTGATTGGCTTCCCTTCTGGGGATACCCATATAGTAGTTCCTTTCGGTGAGGTGTTATAAGAGAACATCCCCTTCTTAAATGGAAAGCCAAGTATTATCACATACACAAAAAGAGAATCTTTAAGAAACAACATCTTCCTTATAAAGACAGACTCAAACACTTGGTTATATAAGTAAAAATACTTCAATAGAGGAAATTCCCTTGTTCAAGAGGGGGTACACATATTCATTTACAAAGAGCCAAAGGAATAATAGATAGCCAAAATGAAGTAAGTATTCACCACTCATCGTTCATAAAATAAAAGCACTTCATCAACTATGCGACAAAATAAAAAGAGATAATGCCCTGCTGATGATGTTTCCCCACGTGCTTAGAATTCCATGTCGAATCCCCCATGTAGGATAAGAGCTTCAAAAAATAACAACCAGGTAGGATTCTCAGGCAGAGGTTTACTAGCAAGAATCTTTTCGAGTAGCACATATAGGAATCTCCATAGAGGTGCGGAAGGCATCATCTCACTGAGTTTCCTCAACCTTCAAGACTGCCTTAATAGCTCAAGGGTCTTCTTAGCATGGAATCTCCAAAACCTTCACATTGAATTCGGCTACATAGTCACGTAGGATTTCACCCTTGCTTGGGAATTTCCCTAGGATGCCTGAGATAGACCTTCGAGGACGTGGAGAATTCAATAGCTGCTCGAGGCTTCAAAACATAGTCTCTAGGGTTAGTTATCCCATCATAAATACATTAGGTATGGACTCCTCTCGAAATGTCTCAGAGGATGGTGATTGGGGATTCATCATATGATCAAATAACCTTCTTCTACTGGCTTTTTAATTTTCCACTCAAGAAATTCTTCAAATTTCTTTCCCAACTCACTGAGGTGTGGTGAAGAGTGAAAAACAGTTTTCTCTTCTGGGAAGTCCTAACTAAGAATGCCTATGTAGGATTTCTAAGTGGCTCTTAGGGTGTTTGCATTTATGGGAACAAGAACACTTTCTGATTTTTCTACTTGTAGAATAAGTTGTGGCCTCTTCATTTTTATCTCTGTTTCTCTCTAGAAAACAACCGTAATTGTTGTTCCTGCTTAGGAGCCTCCGAATAGCACTTGTCATTTTCTTCTAAAATAGATGAGCTCATTAAGGTTCCGGGGCTAGTCTCTCTCGTTTCCTTGCCAGCTTGAATTGGTAGTTTCCTAAGTTTAACATGAAGTGTCTTCATATAGGAATTTCCTAACCAGGCTTTTCCTTTCTCTATTCTCTAAAAAGTCTCGGCTAAATAATCTACTTTTTCATTAACTTCTATAAGAATTCAGTTGGTACATTCACTAATTATTGCTATCCAGAATCCATATTAGAGAACTTTGTCACTTTTTCATTCCCTATCAGCTCATCCCTTTTCTAGAGGATGCACATGATTCCATCATCATAGAAATCACAAATTCTCTCTTAAAATAAGAAATGATAACAGTAGTAACAATAATAATAGTAACCAAATATTCCTTGGACAACACACAACACATGTAGGCTCAAACTCATGCCTATCACTACATTATTTTCTTTGATTTTTAACGGAAAGAATATAAAAATCAAGGGAAAACACAAAGCCAATAATTTTTCACTTATAAATGAAGAACATATATGATGTAAGAAATTTTGATGGAAAATGATAACCTTTCAAGCAACAAAGATCATCCTCTCCCACAGACGGTGCCATTTTGATGGTTCATTTTCCTTTACCTTAGCTTCAACTTCCATTGAATAGCAAATGGATGTCTGCAAAAGAGGAGAACTAAGTGAATGAGAGCTAGTTTGCCCAAGTCCTCTCCAATGCTTAAATTAGCTTGTGTCCTTAGAGAGAAAATTCAAACAGGAAAAATAATGATTAATGGGAGATGAAAAATTTGTAAATGATTTTTTTAGAAAAAATGGTAGTATAGTAGACATGAGAAGAAAAAGAATGGAAGAAGAAGACGTTGGAGAAGAAGAAGAATAAGAGTGGTATTTATATAATATAAGTAAGTGAAGGGTTGGTGAGAGATGGAGTGATATGATTGGTTGAAAGTACCTGATAGCATAGGGGAGGAGTAGGTGCTACAGTGATTGATGAGATGTGCATTTAATTCTTGGTAGGAGGAGTGACTCATAGGTTTCATCCGGAGAGAGATCTCACTCTTAGCACTTTGAGCAATTTTCTTAGAGAAGTTTCCCAAGTAGGACTTGGCTTTCTTGAGAAAGATGCTCCATTTGGGTGTCAAGATTTGGTGTCCTTCATAGGAAATTCCTCCTAGTGATATTCAATATTGGCTTGATTATTGAAGGTTGAAAAGTCAATAAGTTGAAAGTAGGCTGAGGTGGCACATAAGATAAATCTACTTTCCATGTGTCGGCTTCTACTGGAGGCGTATTTTTTGTGTATCATCATATAGTGACCTATATGAAGTTGTTTCAAGCTGTTGGTAGGAGGAGAAGGTGACAAGGGAAGTTGTAGCAGTCAAGACTAAAAAACGGGTATTTAAGGATAAGAGAAATTATCGTTGCATTCATGGTCATAACAGAAGTAATCCATTGATTAATATGAGAAGCAGAGTCATTGTTAAGGCGATAAGTTACCCGGAATGTGTTTATTTTTTTGCAATTTGTATGATAAAGCTGCATGACTTGCGTAACACCCATCAAGAATTTATCCTTTGTGGAGTCAGTATCTATCGTAATTGAATTAATCCCATTAACAGAGAAAAGATCAAAGTCAAGATTTGATGAGGATGAGCATAGAAACCTCCATCTGCGAGCCAATATCTTACACTTAAAAGCATCTCTAACATTCATAAACGAAAGAATTAAAGAGAGGATGTCATTAGGCAATTGACTCACATGATCATCACCACCAACTACTCCCATCATCTCCTTCATATCCCAAAAATCTTTTCAGAGTAAAAAAATAAAAATAAAAAGAGCTCGATATACCTAGTACAAGCATATGATAAGCCTCGTCTTCGTCTTCTTCAAAAACCCTTGTTGTTTCAGAAATTTTTGTTTTAGGATAAGAGTTTTTAGCTTAGATGGCATCCAAAACTTTAGTCTTTGTTTCAAATTGGGTATCAATTATTTATTATTTTTTTATACCTAAGTGACTTTCGTTGTGCAAGCAAGTTGTTTAATGAACTTCTGTGATAATTGGACATCTAATTAAATTTATGAAAATCTAAAAGGTGAACCCGTCTTATCATCATTTAAAACCATCACTTATAACTAATTTATTTATTTATTCATTATTTATTTATATTTTTTAATTATTTTTAATTATAATATTATTTTTTAATTATTAAAAATTTATAATTTGTAATTTATTTATTTATTTATTTATAATTTATTTATTATTTTTGTGATTATTAGAATACCTCACGGGTGTGAATATATAGGCCTTGCTCCACCAAAATGGTTAGATTAATTTTTAGAATATATATCAATAGTTATAATTGAATTATTAATCTAACGGTAAAAGATTAAAAAATTATATATATATATATATATATAGACACACAAAAAGGTACAAGATTTGTACTGCCTGTGAATTTGTGGAAATTCACAAAGTATTTTCATCTAATTTGTATGAAATTATTTTCATCTATTTTAAAAAGAAAGGGCCACTTCTTATTTTTATTTAGCTCCTCTCCATTTATATAAAAAACATCACTAAACATGAAATATAAGCTACTCTTTTTCCTCAACAAGAATCTAATTATTTCAAATTTATAGATCCATTACAATATTAATTATCAATAAGAAACAATGATTGGTAATTACTTGTATAAAAAAAAAACTCATTAAAATTGTGGAGCAATCAATCAAGGAATAATAAATTTTACATTTGGGTACTCTAGTTTTTGACTTAGAAGCCAACTGCAAACTTCGTCCCGAATTGGTGACAAATCATCATATGGTTGATGATGTTTCCAAGTGCCAGCTCCTCTATATTCTTTTCTCGTGACACTGACAATCTTCTGCTTGAGCGAGATGCAACTTTTGAGGAAATATGTAATTAGCACCTTCTGAATTGATGTTTTCGTAATTCCACTTATCTCTACTTGTTCAAGCTGCAAATGTGGAAGTTCTCTCCCAAATCTTCTACAAAAACTGATCTTATGGCATATCTGGTTCAATCAAAGATTCAAAACAAAATAAATCATTATCTTTTAATTAGTGTTTATATTATTATTATTTCTAGTGTAAATAAACATAACATGTTTCAGTCATTTTTTTAATGGTAAACCATCAACATCCAAAAGTTATTGAATTTTAATTAATTTAATTTAAATTCAAAAAAAAATATAAAAGTAGTAAAATTTTTTTAACAACTATGTTGATATTTTTGTATACCATAATTTGAATTAAAAGCTGTTCAAATGCGAATAACCTATATGTACCAGTTGATCCCAAATGATTTCAATAGTGGTTGGTCAAAGTTCAGTCATTTTCATGACAGTCAATTTATATGCATATAGTGCATGTAATAAAGAAGTATAATCACAAACTAAAACAGAAAATAAATTGATGGACATGGGTTAAGGAAGATTTACAGAAAGATGAAATTTTTGTAGAGCAGGAGAAGCATTTAGAATGTGTACGATGGCTAGAAGATTAAAATGCCAACATGACAAACTACACAAGTTCGTTATGCCTTTATTTGATTCAATTTCATCAAAGAATTTATTTTATTTGTAAATAAATTCATTTGCAAATAAATTTTTATTAATGAAGTGTATTTGGTTTAAATGAATAATTTATGAAATTCATTTGATATAAATTTCATATTTTGTTATATTGTATTTGGTATAAATTTAAAATTCAAGTTAATTTTTAATTTTTATCAAAAATAACTTTTTAAATAGATTATATTTTTACCTTTTTTTTTAAATTTCATATTACATTAAGTTTAATTATTTAATATTCAAATTAATATTTAATTTCTTTTTAAATATTTATTTTTAATTATATTTTTAAATTAATATTCCAATTTATAAATTTTTAATTCAAAATTTATTAAAAAATAAAATTATAATTATATGAAAAATATAAATTAAGGTTAGATTAATTAAAAAGATTTGAATAATTGTAAACAAAAATACAACTCAACTACAAGTAATCATCGACTACATATATATATATATATATATAGAGCAAAATAATAATAAATAATAATAATAAGAGAAAAAAAATTCCATAACCTTACAATAACCAGTAGTAGCGTACTTTCAACATATCTCAAAAACCTTTGCTAACACGAACACATAAGTTACACTTCAGTTTCAAAAACATATATCATTTTTTAACAAAATATTCACTGTGGAAAAAATTCATAATACAACATTCACCAGAAAGTACTAACCACCCATGCAGCCTCACTGCTTATAATAAATATTCAATGAAAAAAGATGCTGACGAGTAGCTCTTGCAGGAGTAAAGCAAACAGTAAAATTCGAATAAGAAATACAATTAAAATTACCAGGAACATAAAATCCCAGCTGGTAGAGTCCAGAGATGGGAATTATAGACAATTCATGATCATAAAATGATAATTTTTTTCAAAATAAAAATAATGAGAATATTTTAGCCCTTTTAGAAATATAACTTTAAAAATTGTGTAATTCATTTACAAATTTCAGTTATTTCATTAGAATTTCATCTAATTATAATGAATTCCACAAATTAAAAAATATGAAATTGCAAATAAATTCTACAACTTCTTCAATTAAATTAAATACACATTATTTGAAATTTCAAATAAATTTTACAAAATTTTATAAAATTCATTTATACCAAATAGGGTTTATGTGGCAAATGACAATGAGCATCTAACATATAGTGATTCAGCTGCCATGAATTATCTGAATTTATTAAAGGTTCATTTATTTGATAAAAAAAAAAATTAAAAATCGAAATTAGAATGGACGATTTTGATTTTTAATGTTCGATTGGTTAAAATTGAGAATGGGAATGAGAATGTTATTCCTCATCTATAGAAATTATCATTCCCTTTACACTTTTAAGGAATAAATTTTGATTCCAGTAAGAATTAAGTCAAACTGATTATAAATTGATCAAATATTTAAATATTAATATATATTTTTAAAATTTATAAATAAAATATATAAATTAATAAAAATTAATTGTGAAATTCACGTTTTGCATATAATGTTATATATATATATATATATAATAATTATAATAAATTATAATTATAATTTAATAAAATATAAAAATGATAAATTAAAAATTTATTGTAATAATTTTATTTTATTATTTTTTATTAAAAAAATATATTTTTAATATGTAAAGTAATCACAATACTTGAATAAATAAAATAAAAAGAAAAATAAAAATAATTGAAAAAAGAGATGTTTTAGTTAGAATACAAGATATAATTTTTATGGAAAGGAAGAATAATATTTTAATTGTGATAGAATTAGAGTGTTTTATATTAAATAAAACATACTCATTAAAAAAATTAAAAAAAAACTATAATGTGGTTTCATTCATTTTCAATTAGAGGTTAAAATTTTTAACTAGTATGAAATTTCAATTTTGCTCATACCGTGTCATTTTTTTTAATGGTGTTAGCAAATTGTCTCCATATGCTAACAAATTAAATTACAGGATAGCTCTTTGTCGCAAAAAATACCACAGACTCTAACTGAAAATAAATGAAACCACAAAGTAGTTATTTATACTTTCTCATATTAAAATTCACAATATTTTTCAATTAAAAAAAATTATTTTAGAATATACATGTTTTATTTTATATAAAACATTTAAATTCTATTAAATACAAAATATTACTCTCCCTTATA
>CATIWM010151080.1:0-11333 GCA_949671775.1 Mallotus repandus | reverse complement strand
TTTATTAGATGCTGCAATAGTAGTATATCTTGTGGTATTATGTGAGGTTGTTTTAGGCTGAAATTGCGTATTTGAATATTTGTATAAATATTTTATTATAATATGATATGGAATTTTCTTTAAATTATTAAAAGTTTTAATTGTAAGGTATTTTTATATATATGTTGAATGTTTTATTTGTGTTTAAGACTTGCTACGGGTTCCGGATTCGTGTGAATTCCCGTTCCCTAGCGCCGGTCATGACTCCTAAGTTTGGGTCATGACAAAGTTAGCATCAGAGCCTAGGTTTAGTATTGTGGACCTAGGTTGCTAGAGTTGAGTTTTCTTTAAAATTACTACAGCAATTAGGTTCGATTACATCTTTGAAAAGTTTTCGTTGCTTTTAGCATTTTGTGTAACCGTTAAGGTGTCTGTTGTTGTCTGAGCTTTTGCTTGTTTTTTTCTTTTCAGAATGAGGCGAGCACGAGTTGCTCCACCAGTCGATGAGGCCGATGGTGGTGAGTCTTATTAGGATGAGGCTCAAGACCTTGACCCGCCAGTTAGGCAAAGAAGTAGAGGTAGACGCGGAAGAGCGGCAGGTCGCCGTAGGCAGAGAGAGCTGCAGGATGAGGAGCCTGCAGACTAGGAATTTGTTGAAGCTGCCTTTGCACCTGGACTTTAGCAGGGTGTAGCAGCTATGCCCCAGGCTATAGCAGCTATGCCCCAGGCTATAGCAGCTATGCCCCAGGCTATACCAGCTATGCCCCAGGCTATACCAGCTATGCAGCCTCTACTTCAGCAGGGTATGTCAGACCCAGAGGCAGCATTGTTTTACGCCAAGGTCGACAGAATGTCTTTTGATGGGAAGTCAGACCCGTTGGATTTCCTTCACGCGATCGAGTCGAGGACTCAGACAGCACATACAGACCATCAAAGGATACTGATCGTCGAGTTATCAGTTGAGGGGTCAGTACTAAATTGGTTTATTCAGGTCATCCAGCTTCATAAGATGACGTTTACCTGGGCTCAGTTTAGAGAGAGGTTCATGAGATACTTTTATCCAGAGCCTTTGCAGATGAGTTACAGAATTCGGCGGATAAACATTTCTAGAGGTGGCAGGTCAGTAGAGGAGTACACCAGAGAGTTTCTCCAACTTGGTCGGTATGCTGAATTACTATCTTATTCCCTAATTACATGCAATTTCATTAAACCCTAATTGAACATCCATCTAACCCTAAGGCAACCAATCCATGAAAAAGCACATAAAAAATGCATTCAAAGCGTAATGTCCCTAAATCTAAACTATATTTAATTTTCATTTAAGTTAACTAAATCTACATACTTTTATTTACAAGTGAAATGGGACTAAAAATTGGCCTACATTTTGATAATTAGTGAGCCTAAATCTATTTATTTTAATTCTAAAAGTGGGCCTAAATCTATTAAATTTTAACAGAAAATGAGATTAATTATTGGGCTTAATTCTAATCAATTTTAATTAAAAGAAATGATCCTAACTCTACAAATTATGAAGAAGGCTTTATTAATGGACTGAGCTAAGTCTAAGTTAATTTAATTTAACTAAAAAATGGGCCTAAAATCTAAATTAACCTAGTGGGCCTAAATTAATTAAGCCTAAATTTAATTTTAAAGGTCTATTCATTAAGTGAGTTAGATTTACACGTGGGCTTGGGGCCCAAAACAAATAAAAATGAAAAAACAAGCCGCAATAAAAATAATAAAAATAATCGATCAAAAGCAAACATTATATGATTTTTCTAACCCTAATTTTAATTACATACAACCTAAAATTAATCTAAAGCCAACATTAATTTTAATTGAATTTACCAAATGAAATCCTAATTTACTAACCAATTAATTAAATTAAAAACACATGCCACGCACATAATTCACTATTCCCACTATTGGGGTTATTACAATGATCTACTGAGAACAAAAATTAAAATTAATTACAACCCCAAAAAATAAAATACAAAATAAAATTACAAAATGAATGAATGAAAAAATCATAAAACTACGTTCAAATATAAAAGTTAATCCATGGCATTCCATGGATCTTCAAAGGTTTTGTTTGCCACCATGGATTAAAATCACCTATCCATAATCATAAACACAAAAATAAATAAGGATTAGTAACTAAAAAGATAAAAATCAAAATCAAATTAGATCAAATCGAAATTAAATAGAACAAAAATAATCAAATAAAATAAGAAGAGAAAGGAGTAGAAAAAGAACTAGTTAAATGGATGCAGTATTGATTAGCTCCTTAGAGGCTTTGTTTGATTCACCGTTTGAATAGATCTCCAGAATTGATTTAGGTGTTCCCTGGCTTCAATTGTGTTTTTGTCAAAATCTTTTAATCGTAGAACCAAAAAGAAAGCACATTTTTTAGAAATCTTTCCCGTAACCCAAAGAAAAACAATTTTTCCCCGTCTTTTTTCTTTTTTTTCTCCCCTCTTTTTTTTTCCTCCCGCTTCGACGTTCCCCTCTCCTCCTTTTATTCTCCCGTATATCCAAATCTGTTTTACAGGATAAGTGATTACGATAGAGATAAAATGATCAAATAGAGGTTACGTAGATGGGATCGAAGATAGACTAGATATACATTAATTTTTTATTTATTTTTTGATAAAAAAATTTTTTCATTAATTAATTTTCGACCAATCAAATCTAAGAAAAATCAATAAAAAAATTAAATAAAACAGAATTTCATGCCTCGGAACAGTGGATTACCAATCGGTAATCTGAAATTCCAATCGGAATTCTGGATTTTCGATCGAAAATCCAGAATTCCGATCGAAATTTCAGATTACCGATCGAAAATCTTGAATTCCGATCGAAAATCTGGATTTTCGGTCGAAAATCACTATCCCGATCAAAAATTGGATTTCCGGTCGGAAAGACCCCTGAAGAAAAAGAAAAATTTTCAATTCAGTCCGTAAAAATGCAATCAAGCCTTGGGATCCGAAATTCAAATACTAGAGACCTATTTGCGACGAGTTTTCATCATCGGAGTCCTCTTTCGCATCCATATTCTAGTTATCCTGAAATTGGGTGCTTACACATATTCTCCATATCAATTGTATTATAAGTCTAGATTAATTTTCAACTAATTTCACATTAATTGGATATATATAGAAGGAGAAACATCAAAAACATTCCACCATAGTCAAGTTGTCAACAAAATCAAGCAACATAAAGTATGGTTCAAATTGACCATAAAGACAGAAAAATTAAGCTTCCACTATTTCCATCAATTTTGTAAATAACATCTTAAAGTTTTTATAAAAACCAACGGCAACCAATTTGGAGTTATAAAACTCTAGATATAGCTCAAAAAATTCTATTGTTCTCCACTGAGCAGGGAATCCGAACTTTAGCAAACCTCATTCATATGTATAATCTCATCTCAACAACAATCAACCATCAACACAATAATCAAATATCACAATAATCAAAATTCAACATCTACCAATTAGAACACACATATTTCTCTTATCCAATTAACTTAACGAATAAATTTATAATTATTTATTTATTTGTGTTATATCACATAGAACAGTAAATTATTCACTTACCTTTATTGCTTCTCTCCCTTTGCTTGTTAGTTGTGTGTCAGCCTCTTTTCCACTTGGTTTAGCTGAAATAGATCATAATTTACTTATTTTTAACACTTAATAATAATGGAACCTCTTTCTAACATGATAACATCACCAAACTACCTAAACATATGAAGCTGCCAACTATGACAGATTTAATAGCATGAATTTAAAAATTTTCCAAAAATTATATACAATTAATCTGAAGATGAAACTTTTCAGATCACTTACCCTATATGTCTAAAGTAATTTAAAATTGATTTTGTCTCAATTGGATGTGTATAGAGGAATAACTCTAAGAAATAATCCACCTTACTCAAACCAGAAATGGAAACTGAGCAATAAAATGTTTCCTTTTATTACACTAACATAGGGTCTGAATCAGATCGACCTAAAAGAGAAAAAAAATTTAGATCTTCTTCAAAGTTTCAATATCATCAAATAAAAATTGATTTGAATCTTCCGATCTTAAGATATACAAGAAACACCGAGACTGATTTTAACTCATGAACTCTGTAAACTTGATTCACATAATTAAAATGGCTCTTTCAGGGGTAAATTTGAAAACTTTCTGGGACTTATAGAAAAGGAATTTTGAGCTGAAATTTTAATCAGTATTATATTTATATTTCTATAAAATTCTATAAAAATTTCACTTCAATTGGACAACTATAGCGGGAGATATGGGCAGATAAACACAATCAGGTCAGTTTACACTAACAGATTGAGCACTACAAAGTTGAGCTTCGTTAGACCATCATAAAGGCTAAATAAGCTCTAACCCAAAACTAAAAATTTATATAGGACGTATTTAGGTTTCCATAGAATCAAACCACACTTAATTTCAAGCTCTATAACTCAATATATGATCAAAATAATATGACTAAAAAACCAGGAAAAATGAACCCGAAAAATGCAACATATGAACCCTAGATTAAATCAATCAAATCACTTAAAATACTTACCAAAGCAATCACCATAGACTTTAGAGATGATGATTACAGCCTTATAAATGTTTTAGATCTCTAAATTTAGCTTGCAAAATCAACACCAACAAGTAGAATCAACTCTCCTCTCTTTCCCCTCTTTTTTTCTTTTTTTTAAGCAAGTGTTGTTTTCTTTTCTTAAGTGTTTCTATCTTTTTTTTAACATCTACTAATATACATATATTTGCTTACAGCCATGATTTAGGAAGGGTCTAGAGCCTTTTTAGGATAAGTTTGAGTGTAAAATATCTACTTAGGCTCTTAATGAAAAGCTAATATAACCTATTAACCTTTGAACTTCCAATTGTTCATTTTAGGATATTTATTTACTTCAATTGAGTTCAAATCATTCTAAATTTTTTTTAATTCTCACTCTTCATTTAATTTTATTCCTAATCCCTTTTATTCTCAAAATTTCACTTGTTTTGAGTGTAATCAAAATTCAAAGATTCTCACTATTTGATTGAGTACAAATTATGGCTCAACCCGAAACACTAACTTAATTATATATAGTGGCTTATACTTAAATTAAATCAATATGCATAATGAATGAAAATATACCTATAGTTAGGGTACGGGTGTTATAAATATCATCATAGAAAACATCCATAATGGAATCCAACACATAGGATTCAAGTCACATTCCTTTTCCTGGTCGGCAGCGTCTTTCGATTCTGCTACAGGGACGTCCTCCTTGGGTTCCAGAGATAGCACCAATTCTTCCACCACTGGTTCCTCCTTGACAACTTCACTAGTCCCATTCACCTATTTAGAGAAGATTTTGAAGTCGGGGACCAGTTTTTCAGCAATCATCAATGGCTCAGGAGCTCCTTGGTATAGATAACTGGCACCTTCTCCCTCAAAAGTCTCCTATAACCCCTTCTTCTTTTCTGGCTTAGCCTTGGGCTTTCCAGTTTCTTGATAGCCTAACCCATGCTTCAAAACAAGGACCTTTGGGTCAACAAAACTCAATGGACCCTGTTAATTCTTCCCCAGTCCTTGTATGAGCATAAAATTCATGCTCTTCATCATACTGATTATCTTTGGGTTCAGTTCATCTTTGTAGATCATACAGACCTCGAAGCTTTGACTGCCTGGAATCTTATTAGGAGCTAACTTGAGAGCAACGACGACAGCTTCAGTTTCTGCTGAAATGGTTACAACCTTCCCTTCAAGTGGAAACTTGATTTTCTGGTGAACAGTTGAAGGGACTCCTCCCAGAGGATGAAACCATGGCCTCCCTAATCAAATAGCTAATGTGTCAAGGATGTCTAGTACATGTAAATTGACCCAAGCTTCAATAGGTTCTGTCTTGACAAGAGCTATAAAGGTTACCACTACAGGCCTTTTTGTATCATCATAGGCCTTAATAACCACCTCAAATGTCTTGAGATTAGCTTCAATTAATCCCAGCTTTGACAAAATATTTAAGGGACACATATTAATGGCAGATCCGTTATCCACCATCACGCAATAAGTTAATTTTCCTTTGACTTCCACCTTAATAAATAAAGCCTTGTGGTGGTCCCTCCCCTCTAATGGTAAATCTTCATCTGTAAACATTACTACTCTAGGAGGGCTTTCTGTTAATGAACAGACCATCTGTTCGGGAGTATGGTTTGATAGGATCTTTTTATCATCTAAAGCCAAAACTAATGCCTCCCTATGGGCTTTGGAGTTCATGAGTAGCTCCCAAACGCTAGTGACAGTTATTTTATCTCTTTTGGTTTCATCAACTTTCTCATTTTCTTTCTCTGCCTTTTCTTGTTCTTCTTCCACTTTCTTTGATTCTTCTTTTGAGTCTATTTGCTTTTCTTCAGACTTAGCATGTTTCATTTCTCCTTCCATTTTCTTAAGTTTTTTAATTGGTGGAATTTGTTTTCTTTTCTCATTTTTCCACAAATCAAGAGCTCCCTCTTCTTCTTCATCAGAGCTCCATATGTCTAGGACATTCACCTTGACCTCAACTGGTTATTTTCTCAGACTTGGGCATTTTGGTTCGGATTTTGGTGGTACAGGTGTGGTATCAACAAAGGAGTTTAAGACTAACTCCTCAGTTAAACCGATGTTTATCATGAGTATGGATTGATTTAGTGGTGGCATGTTTCTGTAATTAGGTGAGGGGTTATTTCTGGTGTTTGATTTTTTATTTTCGAGATTGGTGATTTTGCCTGAGTCAATCAGATCTTGGATCTCGTGTTTTAAATGAGTGCAGTCATCGGTGTCATGTCTGATGTTCTGGTGGTATTTGCAATACAGTTTCGGGTTAGCATTGGGGAATGGTGGTCTTTGTGGTAGAGGTTGTAGTAAGTTATTCTCGATTAGTTTCTCTAACACTTTAAAAAGAGACCTTTCCAGGTTGGAAAACCTTCTAGGTTGTTGAATAATATTGATTTGTACATTATTGCTTGGTCCAACTGTGCTACTGGATCTTAACCCTTCACTGTTTATAGATCTCCCACTAAATAATTTCTTATCTTGTGCCAAATCTGACTCTTTCTGTTTTCCAAACTTGTGTAGTTCTTCAAAATTTCTGAACCCTAAGTCTCTTAACTTCCTGGAAAGCAACAGAACATAACCCTCTATCACTATTGTCAACTGATTCAATTCTGTAGGCCTGTGCCTCATCTAAGATAACTTCCCTCTCCATCTTATCAGAAACTCAGCAAAGGACTTGTTGAACTACTGCTTTGTGTTTTGTAAATCTCTTAGAGAAACCTCAATTGGAGCATTCAGACCAAACTGCTTGATGAATGCAGCACAAAGTTCTTTCCAGTCACTCTGCATAGATGATTCCAAGGTGGAATACCGGTGAATCATAGCACCTTCTAAAGACAAAGGGAATTGCTTAATGATTTGAGCATTTGTCAACTTTGTTGCACTTATGTAGGTTACATATTGTTTCAAATGTAAGTGAGGATTATCAGTCCCTGCGTACTTCTTCATGTCAGGGAACTTGAATTTTCATGGCAGATGATCATCACCTTTGTGCAAATCTAGATTTGTATAGTCTAGGGGAGCATTTATCCTCTTTTCTTTCACATGTATCTGCATCTGAGCTATAGTCTTAACAAGATCTTTAGCCCAGTCTGACTTCTCTACATTCTCTGGAACATCCAACCTTTGTCTACTAATTCGTTCTACCAGTAAAGTTTCTTGTTCATCTTCAATTTCTCTCCTCCCTAGATTTTCAGCATCAAGATCAAATGGGTAAGATTGAGGTGGTGGTGGTTCTCGTCTATCCTCTCTTCTCATTTCTGCCATCATCTCTCGCATAATAGTTTTGGTTTGTTTAGCCATTTTTGCTTTAAACTATTCTAGATCAAAACTCGTTGATGTTATTTCTTTCGACATTCTGACTAAATGACTGGCGTCGGAGGTAGTCCAAGCAGATGATTGGTTTGAATCTATATCTGTAACCATCATAGGTTAGAAATATGCATGGCGTGTATGCATGATATGCAAGTTTACTTAACTTATTTAAGAAAGAAAATAACTACTTAATCACATATAACACGTAACAAGATAAAGCTTTTCAAGCAGTATCTCTACCCTTATTTCTCCCACATGCGTATTTAATGGTTAGTTCCTTTTCCTAGGGTTGTTGGCCTGGTTTTCGATTATCAACAGGGGACATCAAAACTAATGGACGTAACAAATCTCTCAAGATGAGACAAACAAGTAGTAATTCTTTGTAATAAAACCAAAGTCTATGTTCCATGGGCTGTAATGGGCATGAAAGACCTATCATAGCATGGGCCATGTACAAATGGACCATAGTGGGCATAAAAGGCCCAACTTGGCTTAATCCATTTATAATGGGCTTGGATTTTATTGCAAGAATTGCTATATGGCATAAAATGCATGCAATTGGAAAAAACCTTAATGGATGTTGCTAAGTCATTACATGAGCTGAGTTAAGGGTAACAAGCTACGACTCCCACAGCTATATACATCCATTTGTGTCTCCCCACTCAAGGGTCCGTGCAATGGGGATAGTACATGTCGTGAGTGAAAATAATCGAATACTTCATCGCCAGGTTTGAGTGAAACACAGGCAACAAAGCAAAGATTATTGTCAAATTATTCGGGACTTGTGTGCTCATTGTGTGAAATGTGAAGGAAATAAGGAAATAATCAAGGATGATAAATTACAAAACACAGGAATTAGATTCTCTATCCTCAGTGGAATCGCCACTATAGGCGGCAGGGTTTAGCGCACTCTCAAGTGTTGGCAACCACGGTACTGTGCAAGCTCAGAGCCTGCTACCAAATACAAGATGGGCTTGGGGCCCAAATTGGAGATGGAGTCACCACCCAGATAAAAGCTGAGACACACTTTACAGTAACTGGATTCCATGAAGGTACCTAGAAACCGTCTTCAGAGATCGGGTTTGGAAACTAGGTGTGGGCTTTGAAATGTCCACCCAACCTTGCGGTTGGCCTCTGTGTGTGTTTTGTATTTTATTACCTTTGATTATTCAATTACTTCCTTATTACCGGGTTAATTGCAAATGCTTCTAATTTTATAATTTAATCCAAGTTTGCACATTAGTCATTTTGCATGCTTATTACCTTGCATTAGTTACAAATAAGAATAAATATTATAAACATTCATTCAAAATAAATAGGGACGAGATTAGGGATTACAATGATTTACATAATTACAAATATGTTGAATTCAAATAAAACCTCTCAAGAACTAATTAACTCACTAATTATTTAGTGCTTAAAAGTCACAAAGAAACCGACACCAAACACATGTTAGTTTCGTCTCAAGATAAACAGTTTTTATATAAAAAGAAATAAATAAATTTGCATGAAGTAGGTATGAATATTCATTTAAACATGGTTTACTCACTCAAACAAACATGTAAGTATAATAATTGCATGCAATACTAAAGATGTTAAGCAGCATGTTTGTATCGGATACCAAAAATATACTGAAAGGATACTAAGGACGAATCAGAATCATGTTGGACTCTGGTAAAAGGCCGATCATCTCCTAGAAAGAGGTGTCATCTCTTGGATCCCTGTTCAGGAGGCGATTGCCTCCTTGCTAAGGGGCAATGCCTCTTTAAAGGGACGTCGCCTCTTAGCCAAAAACACTACGATTTATATATTACTTGAATTCTAAGTAAATTGAATTTCATGTAAGCTACACGTAAATCTATTTTTAATACATTAATATTTTATGTAATCATGTCTTGATGTATTATTCAATAGACTCAAAGCCCATAGACAAATGATTAAAGCCAAGAAAATGAAGCTTTTTATGGATACAATAACTTAAAGAGCTTAAGAAAGACAATTCTTACTGAATGAACCATGTTTGATGCTCCTAACTGAGCCCTCAGAGCTTGGTTTATGGATTTTTCTACTTTAAATGCAAAAGGAACTCTTTTTCCTTTAAGAAAATCAGCTTTTCTTAATCAAACTCTTTTTTTTCACCCATTTTTTACTCTATTTTTTTTCTTCTTCTTTCAAGGTGTCTTTTTTGTTTTTGGCTCTGTGTTCTCTCCTTCCTTTTTTTTTCTCCTCCCCCCCCCCCCTTCTCTTTTATTTAAGCCTCTTTTTTACTCTTCCCAATTTCCCCGAAAACAGTGCCCCTTAGATCCCCCTCATGATTTCTCATCATTTTTCCTTATATTCTCCACCCCATTCTGCCCTGAAAATCATCTTTTCATGCACAAATTTACAAGTTGGAGATCTGTGGGTCCACTTCCGGTGTATGGGGCTAAAATGCATTAAAGTACATTTATTGTAAAGTTATGTTGGCTACTGAAGAGGCGTCGCCTCTTCGAGCCCAAGTTGAAAGGGCATCACCTCTTTATTAGGCTTGGCCCGGCCTGGGCTAATGGACTTGGGCTTAAGTGTTTAGGCTTTGGGTTATGGGTTTTGGGGTAGGTTTGGGCTTCCAAGTCCATTTTAAAAAAGGCTTCGGGTCCTCTTACATTTAAAATTTTGACTTGCTTGTCATTGGGCCTTCGTTGTGAGCCTGTCAAACTGGGGGTATCCACAATACTATGAGTTTATCAGTTTCTAAAAGAAGCAGAAAACAAAACGAAGAACAATGTCATATGGACAAGTGGTTCTTTGCGATTCATGAGAGCCCTAGGACGAGCAGCTTCAAGAGACTAATAAATTGGTATATAATTTTGCTTGCTCATCTCTCTTTGTTTTTTTTCTTTTCTTTTCTTGCAACTTTTTGATTTCAGGTGTGATCGTTAATCTTGCATTACAAGATATATATATATATATATATATATATATATATATATAAAAGAATGTTCAGGATCAGCTTAAGCTACTTGTGGCTGTTAGGAACAATGGGTAATTGAGAGACTTTGAGGCGTGAGATTTCACTATCTTTAAGGTATTAATTGTCCTCACTAGATTTCTACAGGGTTAAGGCAAATATAACTTCAGGATACGATAAAGTCTAGAATTACAGATAGCAACTTCTGATAATTATACAAAGAACTTCTTTCGAGTTGAGTATTTACAGAGAAAATAGGAGAAGAGAAAAGTTACACTATTTGCACTTAACTATCCTATTAATAATAGAACTTTGCAATTAATTTACAACCTTTCAAAAGGTTGCTACTTGATGGTTGTCCGCAAGTATACGGATTCGTACAAGTAGTAATTAAATATCGATCCCACAGAGATTGCAAATTGACTATTGTAATACTAATTGTATTTGTTTGTTTAAACAAAGCAAAAGATATTTTAAATGTAAATTAGA
>CATIWM010151047.1:0-17843 GCA_949671775.1 Mallotus repandus | reverse complement strand
AAAAAAACTAAAACAACCCAAGACGCATAATTACACAAACAATCAAAGAATACAACTATAGAAACACTCAATTCAATTCAGTTTACGAGATAACAGAAAGAACATTAAAAAAAACAAAAATTAATTACCGGGAGAGAATTGGAAACCCTAGTCTCTGAATTCCCAAATCCATCAACTTCAACAGGAGACTTGCAATTTAAAGACTTGCCCTCCATTACTTTGTAAGAAAAGAGCCAAACTTCCGCATATAAAAAAAATACACCGTGATCCAAATTTCGAGATTAAACAGAGGCCAAAGGTGCAGAATTACAAAACCTGTAAAAAAAATTGAGAAGAGAAGATAGAGAATAGAAAATAGCGAGGAGACAAGAAGAGTAATGATTGAGTTGAAGAAGGAATTGTTTACGTCTGTTTTAGTTTTTCGCCTTTTCTTGCTAATATATATATATATATATATATATGTATATAGGTGAATTTATAAAAGGCTTTTCCGGTGTCGTTTTAATTTTACAGGTTCGTAATAACATGGTTTATTGCCCTTTTTCTTTTTTCTTAGCCAATTTTTATGAACGTTTTATTACTTTATTGAATTATTAGATCCAATCAAAAAATTTATTATATTACAAATTAATCAAAATTATAATCTCCATTAAAGAATTATAAATTATGCTATGTTATATAAAATAATAATTACTCCCTTCTAAATTAATTGTCTTTTTTCATATAAAAAAATTTTAAATTAATTATCACTTTTATATATCCAATGCAATATTAATTTTTTTATTTTATCCTTATATTAATCTTATCTATATTAATTGGTTTTGTAAAATTTTATAAGTCTTCTAATATCTAGAGAATGATGATTTAGTCTCATTTAGCTATTTTTTTCTATAATTAAACATATTAAATGCTTTGTTAATCCAAATGATACTAAAAAAAGACAATTAGTTTGGAATGAAAGGAGTATTATTTATTTTAATTAATTGAAATAATTTTTTTGGATATTTTCAATATTCAATTGTTAATTATTTAAAAATTCAGACATGAATTAATAAAGAATAAATATTTTCTAACACTTATTTTTTTCACGACTAGTAAAATTTAGATCCAAAATTTTAAATAAGTGAGTCCTATTTTCTGACAATTTAATTTTAATTAAGAGATGTTGATAATAATAATTTTTAAAATTTTTAAGAGCATTGTGAAATCTATTTATTTTTTTAAAAAAAATGGTTGTTTTTTTCTTCAGTTTCACGTGAAAATTAAATCAATAAGAAAAAAGATATATGCAATTTTGGGAGTATTTTGATTGAGAAAACAAAGGGAAAGGACGGACACACACCTCTGCCCAAAAGAAGTGGAGAAAGAGGCTGCAAAGTGCTCCAAAACAAAGGACAAGTCCCGATTAAAGGTTCAATCTTTTAGATCGAAGTCTCAATTTTTTTTTTTTTGGGGGCGGTTCAAGTCCTAAAATGGCAGCATCAGCAGCAATAATCAACTCTACAAAGCTCTCAATATTCACCTTCACACTTCTCCTTATCCTTCTTTCAACTCTACTCCAACCATCTTCTTCTTACACCGCAGCTAACAAGGACCCACTTTCATTTGCTGCAAATCGGGAGCTACTGGCTTTGCAGAGAAACACCAGGCAGCAGCAGCAGATACCCAATTGCAGTGAAATGGTGTCCAGATCTCAGTGCTCTCAAAATCCAAAGTGCCGTTGGTGCAAAAGTGAGGATCTTGATGACATGTGCTTTAGCAAGACTGAAGCTTGGAGGCTGCCTCAACAGGTTTTTGTTTGCGAATTGTGATTGAATCTTTTTTTTTTCTGTTGTATTGTGGGAGAATTTCATGTAATTTAGGACCTATTTGAAGTTGGAGAGCTACTTCTTGTTGCTGTTGTTGTTGTTGTCTAAATATTTTGATTTCTGGGGTGGGTTTCTTTCTTTGCCCCTTCCTTTTATAGATTAGAAAGATTGGAGAGTTCAGTACTGGAACTATTGTTTATGCTAGTTCTGTTGTTTATTAAAGTGAAAAACAGTGGTTTATTTTTAAATATATATTGATTTGCAGATTTACCACTATGTAAAATTTTAATTTTGGTTGCTAAAAATGCATATGGAGTGGATATCTAAGAACAATTGCTGCATTAAGCTATTCTTTGATTTAACTGTGTTCAACCGATGCACTTATGCTGAAGAAGACTTCAACTTTTGCATGTTCAATATTACATCTATGTGAACCTGAAAATTTTTGAGTAAATTGATTGAATTTGAAAACTCATTTTTAACATGTTCTGTTAAGCTAATTAACTGTCTGATTAGTAAAATAAGCCAAGCATGAGGATTCTTGATTTTGAAAGCTTCTAAAGCTCACAGGAGTAATGTCTTTTGTTTATTTCTTGCTCATGTCCTTTTACATATATGATATATTGTGGACTAGTTCTTGACTTGCATCAGAACTTGTTCTTTCTTATGCATGTTAGTTTGAGGGTGGAAAATACTTCTTCAGCATAATCCAGGTAGACCTTAGTAGACAGTAAGAACCTAAACTGCAGAAACCAGGACCCATAAAAGATACCAAAGAAGTTGATGCTTTTAACCACATTTTGTTTGAAGGGGCCTTTGATGGTGAACATGGTTCAGATTTGACGAGTTGCATGCTTTCTGAAAATATTGTTCTAGCAGATTCTTGCACATGATATTAAGAAAGGGAAGTGTTTTTGCTGATCTGAAATTATCTGCCAGTAGTCAGTTTCTTGTTCCTTCCTCCTTATGATACAGATGACTTTGCTAGACCAAGAATCCCATGTCCCTTTTGCTTCTTCACTACATCATACTTCTTTTGAATCTCTTATTTCTCATCCATTACATTCTGCTCCTTTTTCTTTTCATTTTTCTAAAACCTGAGTGGAAAATTTTGATTGGAGTTATTTTAAAAATGTTCCAGAAAATTGTAAAATTTGTTATCCATTTGAATGATAAAATTACTATTGCAGGATTTACTCATTTTATGCCATGGTCCAAATTACTATTGCAATATTGCATGATTATCTATCAATGTGATGACGATCTAACAATGTTTTATAGACGGAGTTCTTGGGCATAAGCATAAAAAATTGTAGAATTTGCAATTGCATAGGACAGTTACAAATTTGGTTCATCCACAAGAGCAAATTATAGATAAGCAGAAATCGGGAGATGCAAATGCCTCATTAGATAGTAACTCACTTGGAGCCAATGTGCCAAGTCCAGAATTTATAACATGGTTAACAGTCAAAGCAGGTTGATAACTCCACCGTGGCATTTTCTGAAATACAAAAATTGCCTAATACAGGTATAGACTTCTGTATATATGCTGCAGAAATCTCAATCTTACACAAATTGTGTTAGACAAGAAGTAATCAAGGACATAAAATCAAATCAAAAGTAAATAAAAATACTATTATCATAATTTTAAGTCTTTCCCTCATTTGAGATTGAACCATTTTTGTTCAACAAAACCATAACATAAAAAGAATGATGAAATAACAACAGAAAAAGTTATACAAACAAGATACACTTACAAGTTCACCTTCCTATTGTCCCCTTCACCAACAAACTGTTTCACAGCATCTCTAATGTCATCAAAACATTCACACCCATCAAAAAACTTCACCAACGTTCCTAATTCCCCATCTCCAAGATCATCAATAAAAGGTTTAATAGGAATTGCGTTTTCAGGCTGGAAAGTATAACAATTAGGATTGTCATCAACAATCACAACCCTCTTCAAGTCCCTCCCCATTTCAGACAAATCTTTAACAAACTTCCCATCAACTTCTTTGCAAGAATCCCTATATAATCGGTGTGAAATCAGCCCTTTCTTATCCAATCTATCAAGAACAAGAGATGCATAGGCCTTTAGTCCGGCAGTGAACACCACCACCTCATACTTTGCAGCCAATGCTTCCAAGAAATCATCAACTCCCGGTCGCTTCAACACATAAAAATTCATGAATTCGCCATCAATATTAGGCCTCACGACAAAATCAAACACTTGTGGTGGTGGGTCGGCCTTGGAATGCACTAAAGTTTCATCAAGATCAAGAAACACAGTCCTTTTATTCGGAGAAATCAAAGGCGGCAACTTTTCATTAAAGAAAAGAACTCTACAAATGCTATCCTTTTCAATATCAAGAACATGCTGTTGTTGTTGTTCATTCTTTTGATCTTGAACCCCTTTCTTCAAAATTCTGTAGCCTTTGTAGCGGCTACTAGGGGTACTGCTAATACGAGCCAATTTGGTGAAGATCTTGGCGAGACGGCGCTTGCAAGAATAGATAGTACTGTTGATGGAAGAAAAAATGGCACTGGAGGAAGCACCAACACAGCGGGTTTTCAGCGGAGATGTCTTCTTTTGACGGCGGTGGTGGCATCCTCGGCGATCTTTAATAGACTTGGTCGGTGTTTTCTTCCCAGCCTTGGACACCATTTTTCAAAAAAAGGTTTTGGGTTTTCTGGAGAAATGGAAATGGAAATGGGCAAGGAGGAGCGGCCGTTGTGGGATAGAATTTAAACTTAGGCTCGGCACAACGGTAACGAAGCATTTTGGTTCGGAGCCGAAGCAAGAGACAGGGAGCAGTTAAATAAGAGATGAATGTTAGGGTTAAAATTAGAAGAGCAAAGCAGGGACTTTTTTACAGTGGAGGAGGTTAAGGGTAGTTTCTCTATTTTTGGGCAAAAATAAAGGGGTCGACCGTTAGCAGCAACAAGCAAGCATTACAGTACGTACAGCCTGGCTTTAACTATATTCTAAAGTGAGTGCCTAGCGGAATGTTTTATCCTAGTAACCCAATCCTTTATCCTATTAAATAAATTAGTTTACCTTACCTATTCTGATTTAAAAAGTATGTACTTATCTCCAGTTCAAAAGTTCAAAATATAGCAAATTTTACTCAAAATATATATGCACAGTAAATTTATTCCAACTTATTATTTCAACTCAAAAAAAAATATTTTTCACACATTTCTATCTAATACTAATATTATATTATTTATATATTTTACATATTACACCCATAATTTATTCAATACTTATCATATACACTCATATGTTTATTTATAATAAAATTTATTATTTGAAAATATTTTTAAAATAAATAATATAAATAATGTATTTTAATAATAAATAATATAAATACATCCACATATTTTAATTTTAATGTAATTGAATTATATGTAATTAAATGTATGATTTCGGGTATTATTAATTTGGGATAACAATATTTCCAGACCTGAAAGTAGTATACTTTTTACAATTAAAGTCTTAATGTTCAATTTGTAACATTTAAGGACTATAAATTTTTAAAATTTTAACCATTACGCCTAACTCGTTATCCCTAATAGAATGAGCCCACATGGCAGAATGAGCCCACGTAAGCATGATCTTGCCACGTCATGAGCAACATTAGCTCAGTAGAATAGCCACGTAACCTTGTTAATCCAAATGGGTTATTGCAATTTGGGAGAAAAACATTTACGCTTCTTTTTTTTGGGGGGGAAGATACCTTAATTGAAGGAAACTAAGGGGGAAAAATTACAGTTTCTAGAAAGAAATTAAAAGCTGTAACATAAAAATTAGAAGAAAGTTGAATTGGTGAGAAGTAAATATGATGGAAGGAAGCTTAAAGTAAAAGAAGAAAATTCTATTTATGGAGAAAAAATGAGTTATTACTGTGGGAGGAGGAGTGTCTTAAGAACTTCCTGGACAAGCAGTAATCCAGGAAGGAGATTCATGACGTGCAGCAAGATGATAGTAAGCACTTGCCTATTAATTCCTTTATTCTTCTTGGTATGAATATGACGTTAAAAGATTCAAGTTTTATTTTTCTTCTTTTTCATTCATGGAAGCTGCAAATCAATTGAATGTTTTTGTTTGTTGTAGGGTGAATTTGGATGTGATTATTTTCAATGGATAGATCCACCCATGTGTGAGAGATCATCACAAATCATTCCTAGGTTATTGAGAAGGATCAATAAAGCTGAGAAGGACAAAATAAACTTGAAGAGAAGAAACAAAAAGTTGATTTTGTTATGTGTTATTTCTTGGGTCATAACAATGATGCTTTGGTACTATAGTTGAGCAGAGTGAGTTATGGTGCTGGTGTAAGATAGTTGGTTAGGAAGGATGTTATGGTTAGGTTAGATGATATTGAGAGGAGTGGTGAGCTTAATAAGAGTTGTTTTGTACATGTAACCAACTCCTTTATAATGTAGTATGTCAAGTTAATGGACGTTCATGGCTCCTTTATAAGCAATTGGACTTAACCAACTACATATGAGCTCCAAGCAATCGGATATCATAATTCAAGTAATTTGAAACATTCAATTGAAAGATTAATAGACTAAATAGAAGTAATCAATTGAAATAAGAAAGGAACTGTTGCTTATGCAAGCAATTAACGGCTCAGATTTAATAATAATACCAAGAAATTCTTTCTTACATTGATATTGATCCATTAAAACCTGAATGACAAAAAAAAACATTCTCCTAACAGGTTTTGATTTATTAAAATCTAATTTTCCCCCCTCTTAGCAAATCATAATATCCAAAAAACTTAACAACTAGTTGGTCACTTGCAGTACCAACTTCCAAAAAAAATGGCACCCCAAAATAAATAGCAGTAATTGTATCTGCTATACACTAGTTTAATAGATCTAATACACAACACTTTCAAACTAAACAGCTGCATTTGTATCATTTGCAGTTGATTCTTGTGTTGGGAATATGTTTTGGGACACGTTGGCTTAATTGAGATTATTGGTTGGATTGATATTAGTGTCTCATTGCTTGCTCCACAGCATTGCGTGTTGTAACAAGCCGACCCCTCTATAACATTGTTGCAGAGTTATTAAAATGACTCATGGGGCTGTAGCATATATGCTGCTCACTTGCAGTACCAGGCTATTATAAAAAAATGAACAAGTATGTTCATATTACACAAACTTATAACATTTCACAAAAAATTATTGAACCACAAACTTAAAAATAAACTTACATTAATGATTGCAGCATCATTGTTGTTGAGAGTATAAACTCTTACACCCACAGGTCTCTTGTTTGATCGATACTTCATTGAAATATTATCTATTGCTCTGTACAAGTTTAAGCTTGCTTTTTGTTTCTTTGAATCATCATGCTTCTTTGTTTTGACTTGTGTCTTCTTTGCAGCTGGTGGAGCTTAGGTAAGCATAATACCCCTTGATCTTAATTTCTTTGTAAATAATTCAGCAGCTTCTTCCACTTTACTTCTTGTAATTCTTGAACTTAGCTTGAGTTCATCAATCTTTTGCTTTCCTTTCTCATTCTTCTACTTAAGAAAATGTAGCAATTACATAAAAATATTGAAAAAAAAAAAGAGAATTCATTTTTAAAACAACATTACATTACCTCATGCTGACTTGTAGAGACTACATTTTTACTCTTTTGCTTGGTGCTTGACTTAGGAGCACTGGTTTATTGGTGATGAGTTTCTGCTGGACTTCACATCCTTCAATGTCTGCACTAGGCTCTTGGGGGTTGCTCTTGCAGGTGTCTTTTTTACCTGAAAACAACATCGACCATTAGAAGCTAAAATATAATGAAATTAACTAAGAAAAAATATAGTTTTAGAACACTTTGCATTTAACTTAGTTGGTCGTCCTCCTTTATTCTGAGCCTGAAATAATTCTGCCTCTTAACTTGTTATGTGCCTTTCCAAAACAATATTGACAAGTCATGACTCTCCTTTTTCTTATTAGTCTCCCATTGCTCCCTATTTCTGTATCTTCCTTTGTTCTATTCTTTTTAGGACGTCCAAGCATTTTCTTGAAGGGTGGAGGCTTTGTGATTAGTTCATTGCATGTAGGCCAGTATGTTGTACCATTGAAAGGGGCCATCATCTATAAATATACCTTCAAGTACATTTCCTTTGAGTACCATTCAAACACATAGTCCTTAGGTTGCTCACATCTATCATATATAGCACAAATGCCATGGTAGCAAGGGATTCCACACAGGTTCTATGACCTACAGACACAAGTTCTTTTTCCAAGATTAACAACAAAAGTGTCAGAGTAGTGCCCAACTTCATCCCCATGTACACCATTCCATAATATACTATATTTCCAGCTCTCTTCCTTATTTTCATGCAATCTTTTTCTTATCCTAGGACCTATCTCTACCACCCATTTACATGCAAGTTCTCTATTACTATGCGACCTCTTCATTACAAACTTCCTAATATCCTCCAAATAAGAAATAATATTCTTATTCCTAGTAGCTACTATTTGACCATTAAATGCCTCCCAGAGATTGTTATCAGTTAACTCACAAGTGGTTTTTGTTTGAAAGAAGGCCTTGCACCAGAATTCGGGATTATATTGGAGAAGTGCATTATAAGCATCCTTTGATAGTGCAACTAAGTCTTCCATTCTCTATTTGAATTGTGTCTTATTGGTAGCTTTGACACACGTCCAAAAATGCTTCTCCATTTCTTTTCCTCTAAGTTTCTTTTTCCAATTTGAACATAAATGCCTTGTACACCACCTTATCTCTGCATCATGTAGCAGCTCAAATAATGCAGGCATTAATCCCTACACAACATTTAATATTCAGCAGATAAAGTTAGCAAATATTAGTATATAAAGTAAGGATGTAAAATGAAAAAACAGAAGTTGTGAATATTAATACCTTTTGCTGATCTGAAATAAATGTCCACCCTCCTCCTCGACCAATTTTTAAATCCATTTGAATCCTTTCTATGAACCAGCTCTAGTTGTCTTTGTTCTGTACATTCACTACTCCCCAAGCTAAGGGAAATATCTAATTGTTGGCATCTCTTCCCACTGCAGCCAACACCTCTCCTTTCACCATAGACTTTATAAATGCCCCATCTAGAACAATAACTCTATGACACCCAGCAAGAAAGCCTTGTTTACATGCATTGAAGGACAAGTAAATCCTCTTAAAACTGTTATCTTCATTTATTTCTAACAAAGCAATGTTTCGAGGGTATGATTTTCTAATCTCCATGATATAACTCCATAGATTACCAAACTTATTACCTGCATTTCCTCTAAGTATATCATATACAATAGAATTGGCTCTCCAACATAGTGCCAAATTTACTTCTAACTTCAAATCATATTTCACCATATATTGTAACTCTACAAGTTTGATGGTTAGCACACCATAAAACTTTAAAATAATATAATCAGCAAGCTTTTTATGGGTGAGGCTCCTAATCTTATTTGCTTTATTGTAATTATGCTAATCAACATAAGCAATAATCTGAAATACATCTGATTTACTGTCTTTGGAAGCTGAAATATACCAAGGGCAGGTGGCTTTCTTGCATTTTACTTTAATATACACTTTGTTATTCTTAGTAAACTGCAGGTCATGTCGCTCAGTAATTGAATACTGACTTAATGCATCTTTAAACTGTCCAGGCCCCTCAAATGTCATTCCAATATAGAATCGTACTTGACTTGCACCTGGATTATAAGCTGACCACTTTGGTTTTCTCCTTCTACCTATGACACTTTCCTTTTCATCTGTATCAACCCAACTGCAGGTGTCTGAATCAATGTAATCTGTCTCATGCCCCTCATCTGAACAAGCTTCTTATGCAGTAGTTTCAGCCCTCTTTTTTTCTTGATTTCTTGCTTCATTCTCAACATATGTATTGAAGTTGATTTTCCCTTTTGTAACCCCTTTTCATTTCCTTCTTACTTCTTGTAATTCGATGCCATCACCATCTAAACAATATTCTTCATATTGCTCCTCAACTTCTTCTTCCTCCAATATATCATTGATGCACATACTAACACCAACTACCTCTTCACCCAAATGAACCCCACCTTCACACATTTATATCAACCAGCCCTTCTTCAAACTCATAATTAGCTCCCCCAATAATCTTAGCAGACCCACCACCCTTTTTAGTAAAGGTACAAGAAGTTTGTCCCACATCACCATAATCTTTATCTTTAACAATATATGTATCAGCTTTCTTTTTCTCATTCAAACAACTTAACAAAAGATAAGTAGTGGCATCATTATAGACCACTTGTAAATCCCCACTCAAGTTACTATTAAAAAATATTCTGAAATTCACATTTTGCCCAAAATCACCTCTAGCATAGTCAAGCAAACACCAATAACCTAGACGATTTGTGTCCACCTTTTGGGTATACACATCCCCATCCATATACATACCGTTTTGTAACCTTCCCCCAACATGCCATACAATTATTGCTTCTTCCATTCTGACTCAGTATATCAACAAGACAAGAGATAAAAAAAAGAAAAACAACTTACAGTTAACATCTTTGAATATAAAGAAACTAAAAAGACTATTTAAAGTAAGATAACAATAGCATATGCAAAAGAACAAAGATTGAAAAGTAATGAGAAAGTGCTCAAATATTATAAATAATAAAAAAGAACATCAATATCAACTTCAAAACTCACTTTAACCCATTTCAAGGCCGTAATCAATTTCAACACCTTATTATATTCATCACATTAAATAAACTGTACTCATATGTCTTTTAATAAACAAATCCCAAATTTTGAAACCCTAAAAGCATAGAAATTCAAGAATGTGAGCTAGTAGTTACATACCTTTATGATAGAATAAGCAAAATCCTCGTCAAAACTTATCTTCTCTTCATTTACTTGGTATTCATAAGATAATTTTCAAAAGAGTTGTTGATTTTAGCAAGTGATTTCTGATTTAAGCTGAATTCAAATCTCTCTCTCTCTCTCTCTCTCTCTCTCTCTCTCACGTTTCCACACTTAGCATCAAATTACAACATGTTAGTGGAGATCTTATGTGGCGATGATGTGTACCATTGGGTTATTATATGGATGCCATGTGGCTTCAATTACTGCCACGTGGGCTCATTCTATTAGGGATAACAGGATAGGCCTAATGGTTAAAATTTTGAAAACTTGTGGTTCTTAAATGTTACAAATCGAACATTAAGGTCTTAATTGTAAAAAGTATACTACTTACAGGTTTGGAAATGTTGTTATCCCTATTAATTTTAATGTTTTTGTTGACCGTTTTCTTAAATCGATTGTTAAATTAATGCAAATCTATGGTTGTTAAATTTTTTCTATCCAAATATTAATATTATTTAAGTAAAAAATTATTTAATTAAAAAATTAATATAATTTAAGTAAAAAAATAATATTATTTAAGTGACAATATTAATATTAATTATGTAAAAAAAATTAAATCAAATTTACATGAATTTGGTAATATAATGATAAATATAATATAAATTTGGACTAAATTGAACAAAGTTATTTGGACTATATTGAAACAAATGATAAAAAAATGATTCTTATTAAAATTTTTAAAAAAGTACAAATACCTCAAGTAAATCAACTTTGCAAAATATGCATTTTGGTGCTGAAAGTTACACTCCATTGGAGTAAAATGCATCCCAACCCACTGCAAAATATGCTTTTAGTATGTGTTTGGTTCAAATGAATTTCATAAAATTTTATGAAATTAATTTGCAAATCCAAGTGAGTGTGTTTGGTTTAAATAAAAATTTTATAAAATTCATTTTCAATTTTAAATTTTTTTTTATTTTGTGGAATTGTTTAACATTAAATTCATTGATATTGATGAAATATATTTGGTTCAAGTGAATTTGAAATTCATTCGCAAATGAAATGAATTTTTTTAATGGAATTAAATCAAATAAGGGGTTAAAGAATTAAAGAGTAACTAATTAATAGGATGATTTTTTTAAATAACTAGTCTTGATTGTTAAGCATTTTTAACTTGAAATGAATGAGTTAAGGAGTTGAAAAATCAAACTCTACTATCAACCATATACCTTAATTCCGTGACATAATATTTTACTATCTGTTATAAATGGACTAGACAAAAAAATAATTTATACACACCATTTTTAACATTTTTATTAGATCATATTATTGTTTTAAATATTTAATTTGCCGCGTGAAATTTTTAAAATTTTGATTTCGATCCTATTAATTTTTTTTTTCTTTTTAGCTTCTATGCTCTCCAACGCATTATATTGTATGACATTAGATAATTTGCAATGAGAGTGTGTTTGGATCGGGGTTAAAGAGGGTAAATGTTACCCTTATAATGCATTAACCCCCTTTAATTATATTTGACAAATTTTAGACAATAAAGATTAACTGTTAACCCCCCTTAACAGTTAATCTCATTTATATGTATTTTATTAACCTAGTTGAGGGTAGGTAAAGATCTCTAAATTTTTTTTATTGAAAAATACATATTTTTCATTATTCTTTTATTTTATTTTATTTAGACATTATTCATCTTTTCAATTTTTTTACATTAATAAAAATATAAATCAAATTTATAAAAAATATATAAATCAATTTATTTTTTATGATAATTTTATTATTTCTATTTTAATTATTACAAGTAATTTTAAAAAAATTTATTTTATTTTATATTAATTTTATTCTATAATATTTGTAGCATTTTTATGTATAAAAATTGTATAAAATATATTATGTAACTTTATCGTTATGAAAATTTTTAATACTTCAAAAATTAATTTTATTATTTATAAAAAATTTAATAATTTATTTATTTATATTATCTTAATTGTTTCACATATATTAACAATCTTTTAAAAAAAAATCAATAACACAATTTATATATTATTTTTTATTTATTAAATAATGCTAACAATAAAACTATTACACTTGTAACTATATATGTAACTATATATGTAACTATCACATTTTAATTTTTTAATTCTGATCCAAATGCACCATGAATGTGAAAATTAATGTGTGTAGTTATAGATCAGCGGCCCAGCGAACTCAAACGGAAAAAAATGTAAAAAAAGAATTTTAATGTAATGGAAATTAATAATAATAATAAAAAAAAGTTGAACTTAAAAAGAGTTAATTAAGGTGTGGGCTGCGCATGTACCCAACTGAAATTGGGTAGGCCTCAGTATGAATCATCACCCACTTACTATTGGAAAAAATTCAATGGATGAAGCACATTTTGCAAGTCTTCTTCCACAATCATATGCAAATTAATCCATATCAATTCAAAAAAGTATTAGTAAAAAAAGTGTTACACTTACACAAAATCTAATCTAATCACATGTAATGATAAAAACTTTAGTGTTTGTGCAATGATCTTAGTTGACTCTACCAACTCCTAGCTAATTAGTGCACCACAAAAAAGGACACTACTTGTTAAAGAGAGCTGCCAGCAAAAGGATGCAACAGATAAAGGGAGGCATTGCAAGAAAAAAAAAAAAGCGAAGCAAAGCAAGCATTTTTAAGTTTTTTCCACGACTAAAAGAACTGCACAGTAACTTCTGGTTGCCACCCAATTCAAGAAAAAAACTTTCTGGTAAGTCTCCTTTAATCGTGGGAGACCTTTGTTCAAGTGATTAAGTAGGAATTTTAAAACCGAATAACACCTTAGCATGTGTGGAGATTTTAACCACCTAACCTATACCTCATTAGTTATTTTTTATATTTAGGATACTTGGCACAATTTGTATGTTTAATATTTTGACTTAAAAGTTTTATTATTTTAACATTTAAAATTATTTAAAATGCACTAATTTAATAATAATACATCTATCATCTCTTATATTTATTATTTTTTATTAGTTTAAAACATCTAATTGCAGTTTTTTTATCAGTCAAACCTTTAAGATGCGACACGTGTTGATTTGTTATTTTATGTCATATATGCCGATAGAGGTTTCAAAATTATATTTTAATTGTAGACAATTTTGGGTGTTGAAATGGTAAAACTGTAAGTTAAAATATTAAACTAATAAAAAAATGACAAATACAAAAAGTTCCATATTCATTATACCCTATATTTATAATACGGATTTAGCATCATCGTCATAAAAAAAATTAATTTTAATTAGTAAGAATTAATATTTTTAAATTTAATTTTATAAATAACTATCATGAATTGAATTTCAGTAATCTAGACGTAGAAGAAAAAAATTAAACCCAAAATCTTTTTTCTAAAAATAAAAATTCTTACCAATTTAACTACACCTTAAATATACTTCATTGGTTTGTATAATATAGACAGTCCAAAAAATAAATGTGAAAGCAAAGATTCCATTTTAAGACTAAAGAAATGGCAAAATCCAACTAACATATGCTTTGGCAACTAATTAGTCCTAATGTTTTAAACATTACATGCCACATTAATGGGAGAGAGTATTTTTCCTTGCAATTTTCAAGATCTTCAAAGTATTGGGACCGCCCCACTAGGCCAGGCTGTGGGTCACGGACCCACGCCCCCTATCAACTTTAGTAAAAAAAAAAAAAAAAGTATTAGGACCCCTTCTTTTATTTATTTTGGATTGAGGGTCCCCTTCTTTTATGAGAGTGTTGCTTTTGGGTAATATTGTAAACTCCTTATAGCTACTTGGTCCAAGTTTAACAGTGGCCTGCATCCCATGCTTATAATAAAAATAATATTCTTTATATTCTACTCTTTTTTCATATTTTATTTCTAAAAAAATTATTAAGATTAAAAAATGTGAATTATAGTCATAAAAAAGTAAAAAACTTAACATAAAATGAATTTATAATAGATCCATGAAAATATAAAATATTTTATTTTTGATGAATGTTATCACATATGATTAACGAAAGTTGAAATAATTTTTTTTAAAAAAAACATACACACTATTATTGTTATATTTTTTACGAAACAATTTTTCTTTTCAAATTAACAATAACGGAAATTAAACCGTTCACCTTAAAATGCTATATTATTGGTTTTTTATGTGAATATAAAACTTTTGTAAATTGATAATAAAGAAATAGAAAAAGATGACAAGAAAAGAACATGAATATTTATGAAGGCATGGCCTTTGAATGGTAAACAGTGGGAGGGTAGAGTTATGCATGCGCATCTGAACATGGCTTTGTGGGTTGATTCCATTAATGTCTCTTCCCGTCTTCAACGGTCTCTATTCATCCAATTTCAATAACCTGATTTCTTCGACCATTTATTGAAATCAAGGAACGTTGTACTTTGTTTGATAGTAACATGCACTGAGTTTTTCCCATGTAAAAAGAGGATCTTTCTGTAGAGAAATTTTTTTAGTCATTAGGAATATATAGGCATTAAATATGAAGAAGTAGTCTAAATGAGGCGACTTTGCAATGGGAAGATGAGAAAAAAAATACAAGAAAAGACCTTCTCAAATGTGCAATAAGTTAAACACTGATACTTGTATTCTAATAAGGGTTATAATCTCTAAAAAAAAAAAAATTTGAATAAAAAAAATTTAATGAGAAAGTCTATTATCTCCTAAATAAGACAATCCTATAAGACTAAGGAATTCTATTCTTAAGAGGTTTGAGCTAATATCTCACTATATATATATCTCGATCATTACATCTCATATGTAGGGAGATAATTTATTCACACATTTAACATATTTTATATCATTTCATCATTCCATCACTTCATCATACACTCATTCTATATCATTTCATCATTTCATCACTTCATCATACACTCATTCTACATCCTTTATTCTACTTTCCTTACTTTATTATTATTTTTCCATACAATTACTAACTTAATCTTTGGAGTGTTTATGAGGAAAACCCTGCCCCTTCATCCGGCTTTCCCATTAATACAGGTTCCACAAACAAGAGATCCAATTCAGAGTTATCAAGTGGCACCGACTATGGGAAGACCTAGCTAATTTTATTTTTCTTTAAAATAAAATAGTCAAGAGTTAGGCACAACCGAATTAAATTCTGAATTGTCATCGCTCATTGGAATACAGCTCGGCAAATCAACCATTCAACTAAGCCAATTTTCTCCAAAGTTTCTACATGTTGATCCACTGTAATTGATAGCAAAGGAACAAGTCAGGAACAAATCATGACAACAACAGGAAGAACAAAAGCGTTTCTTGTTTTTAGTGTTCCGACAAAAAAGAAAAAAGGGGCACAAAGACGTAAAGCTTGATGTCGAAACCATGACCACCATATCAGATAAGAACAATACAATTATCAATGAGTTTATGATGGACAGCCAATGGATTCGATCATCATCCATGAGCAAGGCATCAAGGAAGATATTAACTTGACCAAGAGATAGAGCTTTCAATAAGATCATCAAGCCAAGATCTGCAACAACACTTAGTGTTAAGGTTTATGAGAAGAGCATAAAGTGGCTTTAAGGAACCGAAATATCCGAGCATCAATGGAATCCTACATAAGGCTTTATGAAGTCAAAATTCTCTGCTGGTACGACCATTCCTTCACCGGGCACCAACTTCATGTGCAACCACTACACACCGAGCATGTATCAAAAGCCGATTACAAGCATCTTGGGTCCTGTGAACTAAGCTCAGACTTCCGAGTATAGTTCAAAAAGCAAAAGCACTTAGAGCACTCCTCGAACGACAAGCACCAATACATGAGATATTACGCTTTGTAGAGCAGTTTAGCATTCTCGAGCTGCAGCTTCAAGATGACTTTATGAGTCAGTATCATAGCATTCTAGTGATGCTATACATACAATTCGCTAGGGGCTGTACTTGATTCCATAAGCTGAATTTCGTCCAAGAGCAAGATGCTATTCTAGGGGTTTCTAAAGCTACAACAGAAAATCGAAGTCAATCGCTTAACTTCCGATAAGAGACTTATTTTTTCAGAAGCTCAGAACAATAGAGTCAAACTCGGATTAAGAACAACTTTAACCTTGGAACAGAATGAAAATAGAAGTGTGAGCATCAAATTTATAGGAACAAGATACATCTTCAGACCTCGATTTTTTTAAAAAAAAGGAAAGACAGCATCAGTGAAACTCAAATATCTGAGCTGACCGACAACCAATCACCGCAAAATCAAGTATTCTTTTTGAGTATCGAGCACCCATCAAACATGGAGATTTGGGCGTCGAGTATCGAACATCAACTCCATAGGCACTCGAACTTCAAGCAAAGGCTCAACAGCTCCATTTTCTACCCATCTAAAAGCCAAAGCATGCCAAGCATTGAGCATTCACTAATCTCTAAGCATTCATCAAGAAGAGCCGAATACCAAACAGACCGAGTACCACCTTATCAGATATTGCATTTTGAGAAACAGCCAGACAATCTTGAGCTGGTCCTATGGCATCTGAATAGTATTATAAAAATAAGTTTTCTTTCTCAATTATTTATGTTTGTATTTGTGCTAAGCTTCAAAACATAGAAATATGAAGATAGTCAGCTGTGACACCTGTTAAGGATGTCAAGCATACATTGTATGCATATGACTAATACATAACATATCTATTAAAAACTAACTTTAAATCACATGTCAATATATACATCACCCTTATATATATATGTAATACATATTACACAAAAAGAGCTTACAATATCAAGTAGCTCACATTTTTTTTATGTGTTATACATATGCAATACACTGCCCTTGTTACAACATAATAAAATTTATTAAGTATGTCATGCTCAAAAACCTGAGGACGATCCCCCTGCTGACCCACCTGACACAATGCTAATATAATTGATGCAAATATTTTTTCAAGACATATTACAGTTCTTCTAATCCTGAAAAATATTGCAGAGGAGTGAGCCTACAACTCAGCAAATGAATAACATAATATTCTATGAAAAATAGCATGTTCAAGCATGTATTATTATCAATTATCAATCCATTCAATGTTTAACTATAATTTATAATATACACATAGTAATAGTAGTATAGTAATCTTGTACTACATATTTCTTTAGCCTTTATACGGCTTATTAAAGGGATTCCATAAC
>CATIWM010151046.1:0-11915 GCA_949671775.1 Mallotus repandus | reverse complement strand
AAAGCAAATCAATACCGCATCATTCTAATGCATCTTCTTTCTCTTTTCTTTTTATTTGATTTTATTATTTGATTTAATTTTCTTTACCTTTAATTCATTCTAACCTCTTTTTTTGATTTTGTTTCATGTTTTGGTGGGGATAAATGCATAATTGAATCGAGAAAACTCATGAAGATCAATGGAATGCCATGAATTAAATCTCTGTGAAATTTTACATAGTTTTTTATTATTATTTTACATTGTGTTATTTTTTGTATTTATTTTGTTTTATGGGTTGTATTATTATTTTAATTTAATTTTTTAGCGGATTATTATAATAGCCCCAATAATGGGATTAGTAAAATCCGATATGTGTGTTGTAGATTTTATTTTAATTAATTGATTAGTAATTAGGGTTTTAATTGGGTAAGTAAAATCAATGGTGTAGAGATAATTAGGTTTTTTTTATTAAAATTAGATTAGATTTAAGTGAATAGAATTAAGGGTGCTTGTTAATTATTGTATTTATTTGTTAGTTAATTTGATCTTTAGGCCTATAATTAATTAAAATTAGGTTAAAAATCATTAGATGCATGTTTTAATTGATTTATTTGTTTATTATTTTTATGTTTATTTTATTTTATTAATTTTCATATTTTTATGTTTGTTTGTGTTTAAGCTCATAATTTTAGGTCCTAGGTTAATTAACTAGATTCACCTAATCATTAAATAGGCTTAATAATTTAATTAGAATTAGGGTTTAATATATTAATTTGATTTTAGGCCCATAATTAAAATTTTAGGTTAGAGATAATTTAGGTCCACTTAGTTAATTTAAACATAGACCCACTTAAATTAATTTAATTTAATTTAAACTTAGCTCATTAACTTAATTTTTTTTTCTATAATTTGTAGAATTAAGATCATATTAAATTAAAATATGTAGAATTAGACCCACTAACTAAGGCCCTTTCATAACATGTAAACTTAGACCCATCTTAGAAATAAAATAAATAGACTTAGGTTCATTTAAATAAAATTGAGTAAGAATTAGACCCATTAGACCCATTTGTGAATTAAAATATGTAAACTTAGCTCACTTTTAAAATATGTTGATTAAACTAACTTAGGGTTTGATGTGTTTTGTATGAATGCATTTTTTATATGTTTTTTCATGATTGGTTGCCTTTGGGATTGATGAATGTTTAATTAGTGTTTATATGAAATTGCACGAAATTAGAGGATAAGATAGTAATTTATAAAATAATTCTAAATGAACACGAGACTAAAAAAAGTTGGTATTCCGTATCCAGAACTCCTGGTTGTGGTGCTAGCTTATATTAGAGAATCGAGTTATCACCACCTTCGATTTGTCCCAGTTATTACCCTGGGTGGCTACTCCTCATCTCCATGCCATGTCTTTGTGATAGTGGTTAGTGTGTTCCCTAGAGCCCTGAGCTCAAACAGTGTTACAGTCGCAATAAACTTGGACACGCACTAAACTCTGCCATCTACAGTGCTGTTTGGGTATTTAATAGCTACCAGTTCATTTTCAAAAACATTAAGCAAACACCTTTTTTATAGTTGTTGAGAACTGAACAGTTATCAGCTCCCCTCCAACAACTATACCAAACACCATCTCAAATTCCAACCAATATACTAAACAGGAAAAAAAAACCTCAGTTAATTATTCTCATTTAAACTTATCATTAATGTGATTGGCTAATATATTTGTTACATTTGATTTAGATGTGAATTTTTTGCGAATACAGATGAATCTTGCAGTAATTAAAATTTAAAATTACCTGTTAATGAGAGGACAATGAAAATAATAATACAATACAAATATTAAAACAAAATCTTATTTTAGAACAATAAAGATAATTGTATAATTAAGAAGTACTAAAATAAAATTTTACTTAAATTATAAAATTTCTCATTACTATTATGTCAGACAACTTTTTTAATTTGTTATTCAACGATATCATATGATTAAATTTCAATGAACTGCATAATAAAAGACGGTCTTTCTCGTTTAAATCAATTTGAACCATGCATCTTAGAATACTTTTGGAGATGAATTAACACTTAACAACTCTCTCACTAGCCCATTTAATAACTTTATTTAGTCATGAACTGACTCTCTAATTATTGAATAAGTTTAATTGCAAAAATATCAATAGAAATTTTATAACAAAAAGATATATAAAATCCATCAAAGGAAACCACAAAATGCAATTAACGGCCATAAAAATTTTAAAAAATTTTATGAATGAAGATTTAAAAATTTCAATAACAAAATAAATAAATCAAAAATTTATATTTTTTTAATAAAAAATAAAATATAAAGAAAATTAAATTAAATTAAAAAAGACCAATACCGATCGAAAAGATCATCCATCATAAAAGTTTTGAAAATAAATCAAGAGTATTTTTTTTTTTTAGAGATTAGCATATGTCGGTTGGACTGTAATGTTTCTTTCATACCTATATTTCTGAGAAAGTGTGAGTTATGCACATAGTCAAACTTTACTAATTTTCTTTCCTGTTTCATCTATTTTTCTATATTTCTTCTGTTCTAATTCTGGATTTTTCTTTCTTCTGTTCTAATTCTGGGTGCCTTCTGTAGTCTTGCACATTATTTCATGAGGTTGTATGTGTGTGGATTTGATTAAAATAAAATTAAATACAATTTTTTCCTACAACAAATGGTCCTATACACTATATTGTAACACTCCTACTAATAATAATCTTGAGATCATATAAATTCTATTAATTTAAATAGTTACTAATTATTTAATAAATTAATAAATTATTAATTAATCAAGTGCATTTACAATTTAAAATATAACACTTATTTAATCAATTAAAATTTATTTTATTTTATAAAAATATAAAATTATTCTATTAATAAAAGAAGGTTAAAAATCTAAAAAAATACAAATCAATCCATATCGATTTGATTTGCAAATATATTTTAATTGATTTAAATGTCTTTAATGTATAACTAATATTATTTTTCTCAAAAGGTAAAAAAAAAACTAAGGAATAATAAGTAATAATATTATGTTCACTTTTTTAATAGAAAAATAATATAATTTAAATTTTAATAGACTGTACAATAAAAGACATTCTTCACTTTTAAATCAATGACGACAGAAATTAAATTTTTCATTTCATGAAATCCTAAAAAACTGTTACCACTTCACTGTTCCTTTACTAATTTATGTCCACTTTCATTTTATTAGATGCATGCAATGAATGAGACAAACAATATTATTATGTATATAAACAACCAAAAAGTCTTCTTATATAATAAACAAATAAATATAAATTCTTCTTATATCTCATTGTTAAAATAACAATAGACTCATATTTTAGGAAAATATGATTTGTACTTTTAGTGAATTATTATTTTATGATATGAACGTATTGAGGTTTTCAAAAAAGAAAATATATATTAATTAAAAATGAGATTCTTGCTTATATCCAGCATATTACACTAAACCATTTGATGTTTAACACATATGATGAGTGTTTTATACTTGGCCAATGGAAAAAAGACATGTGTCTTTATATTGCATATCCAACTATTTGGTGCAGGGTGGGTGTAGGGAAGAATTTTTCTAAAATTATTAATTTATAAAGGCAAATCATGCTTAATTACTTCGGTGGCTGCCCTATATAGGCCGTTTCATGTTTTCCGTGTGCAAATGAGACAAGCTTCAAGACTCGTGGCTCATGACTTATGATCAATGTCATGAGTATTGATCAATCCTCCAGAAAGACAGGAAATTTAATCAGTGTAAACGCAAGAAAAAATAATCAAAAATTACAACCCAATGAAGACGTTGTATGCAGAGGATGCATGTCCTATATATACGTGAATTGTGTAGTTCACCAAATCACGACATACCCAAATCGAGCCATTCATACATACATACATACTATAGTTTTCTGTTTGCAAAGAAAACCATGGCTGTGTCACCACTACAAATTACAAAACCTGTGATTCTCTTGTTGGCGCTTTTAGGGACATGTGTATCTCAAGTCATGTCCCGAACATTGATCAATGAAGAAACCATTGCAGAGAAGCACGAGCAATGGATGGCTCGACATGGACGAACTTACCAGGATAATGCAGAGAAAGAGAGGCGATTTCAGATATTCAAGAACAACCTGGACTACATTGAAAACTTCAATAATGCATTGAATAAGAGCTACAAGTTAGGCCTCAACAAATTTTCTGATTTAACCCAAGAAGAATTTCGTGCTACTTACACTGGCTACAGTATGCCTGCTCTACTCCCAACAGTCAACGGGACGGCAAAATCCACACATTTCCAGGACGATTATGATCAGGAAGCAGTTCCAGAGAGCGTGGACTGGAGGAACCAAGAAGGGCATGTTACCTCCATTAAGGACCAAGGCCATTGTGGTAATTAAGATTCCTCTCTTTTTCTTACAAACGTAGCTAACTTTGATTTTGTCGTGCGAAAATTTCTTAATTTATATAAATCTGCTTTTGCATTGCACAAATACAGGGTGTTGCTGGGCATTTTCCACTGTGGCAGCAGTGGAAGGTATTATAGGTGATGGTACCTCACTCTCGGCCCAACAGTTACTAGACTGTGTGAGTGATAATAATGGCTGTGATGGTGGTACAATGCGCAAGGCTTTCAGTTACATAGTACAAAACCAAGGCATAGCCTCAGAGACGGATTACCAATACGAAGGAAGGCAAGGAATGTGCAGATCGAGCAATAATGCAGCCCAGATTAATGGTTTTGAGAACGTAACCCCCCCTTATGACGAGGAAGCATTAAGAAGAGCAGTGGCAAAGCAGCCAGTGTCAGTGGCCATTGATGCTTCTTCTAGTCCTAACTTTAAGCAGTACAATGGTGGAGTGTTCTCGGCTGAAGATTGTGGGACTCATCTTACACATGCAGTTACTTTAGTTGGATACGGAACGAGTGAGGATGGTATTAAGTATTGGATTGTGAAGAATTCATGGAGCGAGACGTGGGGAGAAGATGGGTACATGAAGTTAGAAAGAGACGTTGGTAGCAGGGAAGGCCCTTGTGGCATTGCAATGATGCCTTCTTATCCAACCGTTAATTAGTTGGTTGAGCACCTCCTCAACCATGCATATTAGTCGTATAATAAAATGGTGAAGAACATTATACCGATTTTGGCCTTAGCCATGAAACGATATTTTATGTATTTTGTTTTTCTATTATGTACCTGGTCTATATTTGCTATGTTTCTCCAATTTTTTCTTTTATGAAGCTACTTAGCCATGATATCAGATGGTGCACCAGAACATTTCAACTATGCTGACACTTCCGTAGCACCTATATCACTCACCAAGACTAAGCTATTCATTAATAAGAAAAAAAAAAGACTAACAAGTACAACCCCATGGGCAAGAACAAAAACAAAAAAGAGTAAAAGAACTTATCTAAACCTATAGGCATGGACACCCATAGCATCTTGTCTAAGTAAGTCATTACAACCATATGGATATAAGGACCATCAAACAACATTAGGTAGAGAGATGGCAATAGAAGCTAACTTATTCGCAACAGAATTACCCTTCCGGTATATATGACTAACATGATGGGGAATTCGAGCAAGCGCAACACTACATTGATGCCATTCTTTATGCAAAGACCATGGAATATCAATGTTTCTCCAATTTCATATTAAAAAGATTGTCATAGTTTAATTATTAAGCAAAGTTTTAGTAAGTCTTTTCTTTTTAAGCTAATTGAGATTGTTTAATTCTCCAATAAAAAAGAGAGGAGAGGGGATTGGAACGATACTCTCCATATCTCGATATCTACACTTTTTATCATTAGAACTATTTACGAGGACCTAAATTTTTTTTGTTGTGTGATAGGTTAATTTAGCAATTTGCAAAATATCCTTTTATAACATATTTTTAAAAATTAAACATTAATCAAATTATTGTAGGACAAATATACCAAGCATTATTAATATCTAATAATTTAAATGACGTGAAATTTTAATTTTCTTTAAATAATTAAGTTTTCAATTCAAATTCTTTGATTTTCTTTAAATAAGTTATGGACTTGATTTCAATATAGTTAAAATATATGTGATTATATAATAGTTGAAGATATCAAATATAAAAAGAAAATGTGCCACCCATTAATAACTAGAGTGATATATATTTCAAATAAGCCTGCTTGAGGTATGGAATTTTTAAATTCTCTTTTATTCTATGGTAAAAAAAAAAAGTAATTATCTAGTTCTAATATGTATTATGTACTACATTGGACGATTATATATATATATATATTGGATATAATCTTATGAATGGAAATAAAAATTCAAAAAAATAGAATAAAAATATTTGTAGGGTGAAGATAAAATATAAAAGCTCACCTACTTCTGATATAAATCCTAAACAATTATTTTAAAAAGAAGATAAAAAGAAAAACAAACGAGAGCTGTAAAATGTTATCATTTTAACATAAGTAATTAAGAATTAGATAGGAATTAATAAATTAACCCAATTTCAATTTATCTTTAAATTTAAAAAATTCAAATTTTATTTTAAAGTTTGTTAAATGATATTATCAGCTGATCGCCTAAAATCTCAACAAAATCATTAATTTTCTTTTCTCCAATGTTAAGCCAGTTGTTGACACCTGACATTCTGATTAACAATGATGTGCCTTTAAAAAAAAAAAAAACTGAATCTGTCAGTATAAGAATATAAAGTTATGTTTGCTTATTTTGAATGTTTCCTTAAAATAGACTTTAACCTTACATGTGCATAGTTGATTGTAGGAAATTTCAAGGTTCTCAATTATTAATTATTGGATGACCGTTTGAGTGAGAAATCTGCAGAATCTTAGGATCCTCCAGAATGCAGAAACATATGATGTTTGCATTTAGCGGTAAATTAACAGACTGATCAATGAACGTGGATGTGGCATTTGTTTTGTTTGTGAACATCATGGATATACACCCACTTGATATTTTTCAAAAAGCAGATACATAATGATCAGATAACAATCTGAAGGTGCATATGGCATCTGAATTGCAAGCAGTTTAAACACTTAATGATTTTTGTTTTCTTTTTTCTTTTCCCAGCTTCCATTTCGTCTGGGAATTCCCATTTTAGAGAAACTTGCTCCACCAATTGCTCCTATTTTTACAGGCCGAACTGGTAGTCAACTTTTTCTTAAGGCCACCTCTTCTTTTAAGAATGGCTTCAGATTGTGAAGATGGACGATTTCTGTAAGTAAACTCACTTTTATGGATGTATAGCTGACAAATGTTCTACAATAAAATTGCCTTTACATTTTCTTTCCTTTTGATTTGGTGACAGATCTGCCCTTGGTGCATTTCGACGTCGCATCCTATATGCAAATGTATCTTATGGTCGTATGCCACCGGCATCTTTCTCTGTTAGCTAATTATGTGTATTTCCCTGCAATATTTCTCTTCTTGCATGTACTTAACCTCCTTGACATTAACTAGATATGGTTGGTTGGCGAACATCCTCTATAAGGAGAGAGAAGGAACTTGTTAAGGTGAAGATAAAAATAAAAAAAAATAGAATAAAAATATTTGTAGGATGAAGATAAAATATAAAAGCCTACTTACTTCTCAAATAATTCTTAAACAATTATTATAAAAAGAAGATAAAAAAAAAAAAAACAAACGAAATTTTGAATGTTGATTTTTTAAATATCTAAGTAATTAGATATCAAATAGGAATTTATAAACTAACCCAATTCCAATTTATCTTTAAATTTAAAAAATTCAGAGAATCTCAACAAAATCTATGAGAAGGTTATCTATAGTATGTGTATATATATAGGAGGATAAACAACAACCATAAACTTTGTAAATTTAACCCATTTTGCTATAATTAATCGATATCATGGCTGCTCTTCCAGTCCAAACAAAATCCGTTATTTTCTTGGTTATACTAGTGGCTTGCTTATCTCAAGTCATACCACGACCATTGAGTGAAGAGGATTCTACCAATGCTGAAGAGGACTCTATCATCCTTGAAAGGCACGAGAAATGGATGGCTCACCACGGGCGTACTTATAAGGATGATGAAGAAAAAAGGAAGCGATTCCATATATTCAAGAAGAACGTGAAATATATTGAGAATTTCAACAAGGAAGCCAAAAGACCGTACAAGCTGAGTGTCAACCATTTTGCAGATTTAACAGATGAAGAATTTAGTAAATATTATGCAGGATACAAGATGGTGTCTGAAATACATCCAACAACAGAATCAACCAACATTACCAAAACCATGGGATCTACTACTGAATCATTTGGTGGGTTTCCAGAGACTGTAGATTGGAGGGGCACAAATAAAGTCACGTCCGTTAAGACGCAAGGAGTTTGTGGTAAGGCAATTAATTTTCTCACTCTTCTTCCTTGAATTTGACTATTTTAAAGTTGTAGTCCGTGAACTTAAGGTCTCTTAACACCTCACTCATCTATACGTATTCTTGTGTTGCATTTAGCGTGTTGTTGGGCATTTTCAGCCGCAGCAGCTGTGGAAGGGGTTATAGGTAACGGTCAATCTCTATCTGCACAACAACTACTAGATTGTGTTCCTGAAAGTCAAGGCACCGGGTGCATTGGTGGTACGATGGATAGTGCTTTCATGTACGTCATGCAAAATCAAGGCTTATCGTCAGAAAGATATTACCCATACGAATTAGAAGAAAAAATGTGTAGACTAGGCGACAATGTTGCGACGATTGGTGGCTATGTAAGAATCTACACCGGTAATGAAGAAGGTCTAATGAAGTCAGTAGCAGCGCAACCTGTATCAGTCGCAGTTCAATCAACTTATAGCCCTGACTTTAAGTATTATGGTGGTGGAATATTCATGGCTCAAGATTGTGGGAATCGCTTGGATCATGCAATGACTGTAGTTGGATATGGAACCAGCTCAGAAGGTATAAAATATTGGCTAGTGAAGAACTCATGGGGGCCTCAATGGGGAGAAGGTGGGTACATGAGGCTCGAGAGAGGGGCTAATGTGTTTGGAGGTGCTTGCGGTGTTGCAATGAGTGCATCTTATCCTGTCATTCACTTTTAGTTGCATCAGTTGCATTAGTTAATTAAATAAAGTGTAATTATCATTTGGCCTTATTTAGCAATGTAATTAGTAGTATTAAATATTGTCAAATGATGTTTCGAATAATTGCCTCCTTAAAACAAAGGCATTGCCTCAAGCGTCAAGACTGATGAATTTCTGTGACAATGAATTGTGCTATGATTGTTATAGCAAACTTTAACCTTTAATTTGGATGAATGGTAAAAGGATATAGTAATAATTAAAAGTTATACTTTACCATTTTAACTGATAACTACTTTAATTTTTTTTAAATAAGGAAGGATAAAAATGAATAATTTCACGGGATTTAAAGTTATCCTTTATTTTAAAATTTAATGGGAAGGAATATCAAATATTTTTTTTTATTTTTCTGAAGATTAAGAGAAATATTTTTAAAATAATACTATTTTTATCTTTAATTTTATTATCCTTTAGAATTTAAAGGATAATTGTATTTTTTTTTATGTAATGTGTTTAATTAAATATAATATATTTAAAAAAAAATTATCAAACTACCTATAAGTCAGCTTGATTCGTTATAGTCAAGTTACTCTCGAAGTCATTTTAAATCGCTTTTCAGTCATTATTATTATCTTTACTTCGTTTTCAATATATATATATATATGCAAGTGGTTTGGCTCACCAAAACTTTTGATTACGCCTTCAAGATGACGATGAACTCTCTAGCCTGGCCAATAATTGTTTAAACCTAATGACCCCAAGAAGAGTTGACGTTTTCTGGCCTCTCTTTTTCTTTGAAATGTGCATTGGGTATTTTTTTATTTTTTTTATAAGCCATACTTAAGTATTAAAATTCAAGTTCAAAATTATTACTCTTCTTTATCTTACTATGCAATTTGTTAGAAATTTTCATTTTGAATAAGTTTTTATTTCCGAGGATATATATCCTCTAAAATTTGTCAAATTATAAGAAAATTTTCTATTTATATGTGCTTGTCAGAAAATATATATGAAATTTCTCTAGTAAAATTATTTAGAAGTCACACTCTAATTATATTGGGCTATGTTGGATGGATGAATGCAACAACAATGTCATTTCTAGTTTTCTTTTCCTATCAATATCACTAATACTATTTCTAATTATTGAGATCATTAATTAAGAAGTACAAAGAAATTTTTTTTTATTAATGGAAAGATTAAATGACCTAAATATCGAAACACAACGAAATTTAAATTCTGCACCTTAAAATATTTTTTGGAGAGAAGTTAAAATTAAAAATATTAATTTTTTAATATAATAATCTTCATTATATGGTAACCACAACTACTCTAACTAATTAAATTGAACCGGATAGATTTTTATAAAGATTCTTTAAGCATTTATTTAAAGAACAACATCTTAAGTCTTCTCTATACAATACAATAGTAAATTATTCAAATTACGTATAAATTTAATTATTGGGTTTGTTAATTAGCTTATAAATTGTTATATGTTTTCTCCAATGTCGACATCACAACATCATCTACGCGGTTGCCAAAACCATATAATAATTGGTTCTTGACAAGCGAAAACAAATCTTAATATAATCAACATGGCAACATCCGTAGCCAAAAAAGAACTTAATTTTGTTACTATGTTAGCACTATATATGCTGAAACTCACAAAAGGATAATAGAAAATTATTTTTTATGTGATGACACAATGCGTAAGCCCAAGTTTAGAATCCACCACAGATATTCCAAGCAAGAGATTGCTCTTTCTTGTAAAGGTAGGTTTTGAGGTAATTAAAGGCACCTCTATGTCTGACTTGGAAGCAGCTGCTATGCATTTTCTGTCGAATCTTAGAAGCAAGTTATGGAAAAGGTCAGTGGGGATATACTATTTTATTCTTTCTTATCTCTCTTAATCTTATTATTTGCCTTACCTCCCAAGATACCAGTAACCCAAAAAACAACCCTTTCATGACCTCTATATAAACACCTTTCTGCTCATAACCTTTCATCACATCCTCATAAACTTCAAGACAGCAACCTCCTAGCTAAAAGTTCTTATAAAAGCTCCCAACATGACGGTAATATTATCTATCTCTTTTTTTTTTAGCGTAATTACATCAAATTTAACTCATTTTAGAGCTGAACATTATAATCTCAGATTTGAAAATGACCCCAGTGTTGCTACCAAGCTAAAAGTCGTTTGGCGTGCGTATTTGCTATGGCGTGTTTTGTTCATTGCTTATGTTCATAGCAAATGTTCTGCATGTTATTATCTGTCACTCTGTTAGGAAACGTTAGTGTTAAGAATATGAGTTTTGGAGTTTATTAGTCATTCCACAGACGTCACTATAATTAACTAACCAAGTTGTGAACATCGCCCACCTAGCTAAGCAATTCTTTCAACCATGGTATAATGTCAAGAAGCAGTAGTTTGTCGTGCACAAGTCATGACAGTTTACATGGCAACTAAATGAAGTTTTATTGTTTGTGGTGTTTCAGATTACAGAGTTGAGAGTGCATATGGATTGTACTGGCTGCGAGACCAAAATAAAGAAGGCTCTTCAAAAGCTAGACGGTATATATGATTTATATCCAGATCATTAATATGGTTCTTTTGGGCTCTGATTAATTGTTGTAATTGACTTGATTCTGTGATCTTTTTACCAGGAGTGGATGATATTGATACAGACATGGCCATGCAAAAAGTAACAGTGATGGGTTGGGCAGACCAAAAGAAGGTTCTTAAAGCAGTAAGGAAGACAGGAAGAAGAGCCGAACTATGGCCATACCCTTACAATCCTGAATACTATAACTTTAAGCAACAATACTATTATCAGCAGCCGCAGCAAGAAAC
>CATIWM010151035.1:0-20313 GCA_949671775.1 Mallotus repandus | reverse complement strand
TGAAATCAGAATTCCTATTAGAATGTTTGCACCTAAAAGCCTACAACAAGCTTATGCGTTAGCTCGAATGCAAGAATCATACATCTCAGCTACCAAGACCTCAAAAACTTATTCTAATCGATTCTTTCATAACCAAACAGGGCACGGTCCACCTATGAGTTAATTTTATAAAGTGTTTGTCAAGATTATTTATAAATGAGACTTTTATGAGATTAATATAAATTTATTTACGATGATGGATTTTACTTTATACACGATTCATTTATTTTATTATGATTAAGCATTGATGAACATGCTTTAGTTGGTTTAATGTTGTTTTTATTTTATTTTACATTATTCATATATATTTTTTAAAGAAATGGTAGAACATGCCACCTGGTGGGTGTCACTAGGACTGTGCGTATATTAGTGTTAATCTGTGTATTGGTTATTATATGATTGTGAGCCCTGGTTGAGAAAGACTCTCTTAGCAGAATTGTTGATTGTGAGCCCTGGTTGAGTAAGACTCTCTGGGTAGGTATATACATCTACTAGTTAGACCCTAGTCGAGTTTGCTCTCTAGGTGCCAGTAAATAATTGGTGTAAGAGACCAACTATGGCTGGACCCTGGTAGAGTGTGCTCTTTAGGACCGACAGTCTTTTAGATTAAAAGAGCCAAAAGGCTAGTAGAACTGAGGTTTAGCGTTCTACCATGCTTTCCATTAAAGACTTTAAATTATATGAATTTCCAGAGTGGTTTTTGTATTAAAGACAATTCTGGTTTTGGAAATGCGTTTTTATAAGAAAACAGTTTTGGTAAAATAAAGGATTTCTGAATAATTATTTATTTAAAGGATCTAAAGATTTTAAAATAACTATTTTAAAACCAACATGCATTTTATGAAATTAGTTCACTCAGTGAGGTCTGATTTCAGAACAATCCTAGACAACGTCTGCGCCAGGTTTCTTCTTCTCCGGCCATTTTGTGTAGGTTTATTTAATATAAGTATTGTGTATTTAAATTCTAGGTATCGTAGTAGTTAGCTATATAACTAGTATAATTTGTATTTGGGTTTTTAATATTTTTAAATTCTACCTTGTACTATGTGAATTATGTTATGGTGGAGTTATTTATGTATTTGTGGATTTGGTGTGGAATGTTGGAGTACTTGTGAAGTAGTTGTGATTGGAAATTATTTTGGGAGTGTTATTTGTATTTTTTTTCTAGGTTTTGGTTTGTTCCTGGTACAGAGGAAACTTTGCTGGATTTTTATTAAATTTTAAAAGTGAGTAAATTTATTGTAAAATTTTTTTAAGGCTAACTACGGGTTTCAGAAGCATCAGCTTTCCCATTTCCTAGTGCCAGTCATATACCTTTGGGTTCAGGTCATGACAAAAATAACAACTTAAAATTTTAACAAAAGGCGCAAAAAGGAAACAAAGAAGAATGAGAGAGACTCGTCAACTGGCTATAAAAGTCATGCAATTAACTGATGCTTTAAAATCTTAATTAAATAAAAATTCTTCCCTTATTAAATTTAACTAAAATAGAAAAGTAAATAATAATAATAATAATGGTAGTAGTAGTAGTAGTAGTATTGGTAGTAGTAGTAATAATAATAATAATAAAACTCATTAAACCTCCCTATGTCAATAGATTAAAAGCCATATACCATTGACGAGATTGAAGCTACCCACGAGAGAAAAAAAAGATGCAGAAATAAAAAGGAAAATGTGAAAGCAATTAACATACCTTAAAGAAGCAACTGAAATTTCTTTGAAATCAGTATAAATTATAGTACTTGTTACGGTCATAACTATCAGCTCCAGTGCCATAAACCAACTTATTAGTTATTTTATAGTTACCTTTTATAATGATTGTAAAAAAATAAACATGAAGTTTAAGTCTTACAAGGAAGGGTAGATACTAATCATGTAAGATGAACATGTTATCAATAAATTCATCACATGACACCCACAATTCTTAAGCATCATGCAGCACAAATAGGATAATATATATTGTCTAAATAAGCACCATTATTTGCCAAATCATAAAAAAATCCATGTATAAGTTCATTGGATCAGTTTGTTAAGAGACTATTCCATAAAAAAAAAGGAAAAGGACTCTGACAAGCGACAAACTTTTTATCAAATAAAAATTAATAAAAATCAGAATCTAAAAAAACAATGCAAAAATTAGCTATTATATAAAAAGTGTAAAATCACAAAAATTTATGTTTCAACAAAGAAATAAGATAAATAAAAAACAAAATTAAAACTAGTCATTGTCATCATCCCCTTCATCATCATCAATTGTGGCATCATCATCACTTTGAACATTTTGATCCTCATCATCACTGAAATTATAAATATTATTATCATCCAAATGCTCAAGTAGTTGACCATGTATACTTTCTTCCTCAAAATTTGTATGATGTAGCCTTTCACACATATTATCAATGTTTATATCACCTGAAGTAACATAATTCATTTGTGGCACATCTTCTTGGTACGCTTCTTCATTGTTATGTGATTCATCATCGTGCAATTCATTACTCTCAACAATTATTGGGCTAAAGTATAGATCTCTTGGCATGGTTTTGTCGATGACAAGCCACCCAACATCTTTCATATCCTCTATGTAGTAGACTTATTCAGATTGAGATGCTATTACAAAAACCTCACCAATTTTCAAATATCTATTTTAATTTACATATGTCAACCCCCATTTATAAGTATTGAAACCTACACCCCTACGTCCAACATCCTACCACTTACATTTCAATATAACACATCATTACCGCAGACTAAAGAAAAACTTAAAATATTTGTCAAAACACCATAATATTCCTTAAAAGAAGAAGAAACATCGCCTTTCACTAGAAGTCTACTATTTCAGCATTTCAATGTGTGTTCATGCCTTTCTGTGTGAAATCTAAAACCATTGGCAATATATGTGTTATAACGATGAACTAGCCAGTTTGGACCCATTGCTAAATTATAAAGATCTACATCTACTTTCCCTTCTTTATGTAATTCAGAGACCTAAAAGATAAAATAATTAATATTAACATAATATTAATAAATATATTAATAGAAACATTTTAAATATTTTTTTACTTACACGGTGACTTAACCACTTTGTAAATTATTTTTTATGCTTTGCAACCACATCCTTTTCATTTGTTATTGCTAGCTCCTTCTTGTGTTCTCTGTATAAGTAAACACATTTAGAATTTTAACCATTGTTAAGGTAAAGGTTAACATTAATATAGAGTAGTACACTTACTCTATAAAAGGCCACGCTTCCTCACAATTTGTATTATATACATCCATGATTCATTGAATTCTTCCAGTATAAGTGTCAAAGGTTTTGACAAGCCTTTTAGACATCCATTTTTTTTGAAAATGGATAAATTACTTGTATCAATATCCACACGATCATCATTCTGGGGTGGTCTATTGAATTTGGTGTCCATAGTATTTAAGTACCATGAATAAAAGGTAAGACACTCATCAACAATGTATCCTTTGGCTATTGATCCTTCGGCTATTAATGTAACATATTATTTTTTTTCATAACTTAAACAAAATATATTAAAATTACCTCTCTATACCATCGACATTGAATAGGTCCGGCAAGTTTAGCTTCTCCAATTAAATGAATGGGCAAGTAAATCATAATGTCAAAAAAAGCTAGTGGAAAAATCTTTTCTAAATTACATAGGGTTATTGCTATCTTGTTTTCCAAATCATCCAAATCCTTAGGATTCAATACTTTTGAACACAGCTCTTTGAAGAAAATACTCAATTCTACTAAAGGATCACACACATCCTTGTGCAATATCCCATTAGCATGAATGGTAAAATGCATTGTAAAAAAAATATGATGGTCATGACACTTCATTCATAAATTATAATCCTTTACATTCACACATCTAGATATGTTAGAAGCAAAACCATCAAGAACTTTCAAGTTCTTTAAAAACTCACAAACTTTAGTCTTCTCAGAGAGAGATAAATTATAAATGGCATTAGGTTTCCTAAGTTCACCTCTCACCTCAGTTGGATGCAAGTCTCTTCTTATTCCCATATCAACAAGATCACACGGAGCCTTTATTATGTCCTTCTTCTTTCCTGGCAAGTCCATTAATATACTAAGCAGACGTTCATTGACATTCCTTTCAATATACATCACATCTAAATTAAGCTGCAACAATAAAGAACCCTAGTATGGTAGTTCAAAGAAAATGCTTTTTTTTTTACTCCAATTAGTTAGATTATGCTTTCTCTTTTTACTCTTTCTAAAAACAACTGGTTCAAGTTCATTCAATTGATGAAGTACATCTTCTCCACTTTATGGTTTTGGAGGAGGTCTAGATTCTATTTTACCATCAAATGATGTGGCATTTTTTTCTCCATCTATGGTTAGTTGGTAAGAACTTGTGATGACCTATATAGCCTCATTTACTTCTTAATGAATAATAACAAGTATCAGCATGACAACATGGGCAAGCTAATCTACCTTTTATCATCCAACCCGACAAATTTCCATAAGCAAGAAAATCACTAATTATCCATAGAACAACAGTATGCAACTTAAAGTTTTCACGAGAATGACCATCATATGAATCAACAATGATCTCCCAAAATTCCTTTAATTTATCTATCAATGGTTGCAAATACATATCAATATCAGTCCCTGGACTATTTTTTCCAAGAATGTTTAAAGAGAAATAGAAATTTATTCCCTTATGAGGAATTATCACTTCTTTTAGATAAAAATCAAGTACTGATACTATAAGCTAAACATATGCGGAGAAAACTTAATAGATTTGCTACCTTTCGATACCTTGCAGTTGTGTTGTGTGTAACAACTTTACTCATAAACCAGACAAACAGGAACATAGACCTCATCAATATGACTGAGAAAAAATCAAATGTGTACAGTGAAAAGAACAGGACAAATGCTTCTAAATCCAAGCTATTTTGTTGACCAGTTTCAAAATCCATTTTCATTTCACATCTATTTCCTTTGCATTAAATAGCAAGGATCAAAATCAAACGTGTATTGCCCCTTCCCTATCTTGTTGGGCAGTACAAGAAGATGAGGTTATGATGGATGATGGGGTGGGTTATAGACTCAAAGAAGATGAATCTGAAATATATAACAAATAATTGCCAACACACCATAAAAATCAAAACCAAAATCAAAACAGACCAACTCAATAAACACTAAAGAAAAAGCAATATTAAAAAAATTAAACAATAAATATTTTTAAATACAAAAAATCAATACAAATAAATGGAAATGAATAATTCAAAATTAAATAAGACAATTAGAATTGATAATATTTACATTGAATATAAGATATTCCTAGATGTTGTATATTCTTCACCTAAAAAATCAATAATGAATGTAATCATTAACATTACATTTTTGAACTGCTTATGATAATAAAATTAAATAAATTCACTTACCATTTTTTTAAATCACAAAAATGAACTCTGATGAAAAAAAAAAGGAATTAAAATGCAGAAATAGTGATTTGTACTCTATGTGTTTAATGAAGAACGCACTAGTATTGTTTAAAGAACGTATTGAACAAAAAAATATGTTTATGCAAGTGTTTAAAGTGTTTGATTAAGAATAAAAAATTGGATTAGTTCTAGGTGTTTTATAATTAATAGGATTGAAATTAATTATAAGGATAAACCTAAAGCTAAAAATTATCACATTAAAAAACTATTCATAATAATCAAAACAAATTATATGGGATTGGTTTTCTGTATTTATCAAAAAAAAAAAAAGGAGGGAATTCCCTCCTTTTTTTATTTGGCCGGTAAAAGAAAAATTTTGGAAACTTTTGTTAAATTTTTTGTGACATATAATATTAAATTGACACAAATATTGATTTTTAGTTGTTACATTTTTAAATTGACACAAAAAATCTATTGCATATATTTTGGTGACAACTGGAACATGTCACCTATAAAATAAAAATATTTGTGTCAATATTAAACATGATATATATTATGTGACAAATTTAACTTGTCACAAATATATTTTCAGTTACATTTAAAAATAGTGTCACAAAAATTTTAACTTTTTATTTCATAATAATAATTAGTGACATTATTGTGACATATTGTTACAAAATTTTAGTATATTTGTGACAATATAATATATTGTTTTATATTATTTGATGAAAAATTAATACAAAAAAATTTGTGACATATCAAAAAATTATTGTCGCTTATACAATTTCTTTTATGACAATTAATTTTGTGACCATAAAAATATTGTAACTATTAACTGAATTTGTAGTAGTGACACCTTCATTAGATGGTAGAGAAGTAGAAGATTCTTTAACTTTAACAAATATAATATGAGTTGATGATGAGGAGGAGGCTCTATTTGAGTACCTCAAACCACATGTGTTTCCATGACATCTTTGAGAATCTAAAAGATTATTTAGAGTGTCTTTACCCCATTAAACTTGGAAATTGAATTTTTCAAATCTAAAATTTCTTGTGGAAATTTTTCATATTCATGTTTAGTTTTCTCAAGTTTATTTTTCAAAGGAGTAGAACCTTTTAAGTCTTTTACAAGTTGTTCATTAGACAAATAAATTTTTGAAAATTCATTTTTTAACCTTTCTAATTCTTTAGACATTTTTTTGAAAGTTCTAGCTTTTAAAGCTTTTTCTTTGAATGTAAATTTTTACATTTAAATATGAGTTTTGCTTACAATAGAGCTCTCATCATCATCATCATCACAATGATTTTCAAAACTATCATGATCATCATAAAAAGAATGGGAAGTATAAGGTACTTCATGGTTGTCTTTAAGTGTCATGAACAAAGGTTAGCCAGTTCTTGTTACTCTTTTCCTTCTTCGAATTAGAGCAGTCATCTCATATAGTTTTAAAGGCTTTCTTCTTATCCTTTACTCCTTTCTTCTTGAACTTTAATGTCATGATCCGAACCGAAAGTTCGTGACCGGCATTAGGGAATGGGGATACATAAAGTAACCGAATCCCGTAGCAAGCCTTAAAAAAAATTCGCGAAATAAAACAATACATTTAACAATAAATTAATAATGCACAATATCAATAGCATAAAACAACATTCTTTAAATACAAAATCATTCAAATACAATATTTAAAAATCGGATACAAACATAATACCAATAATACATATTATGAATTTAACTAATGTGGTGTCTAGAATTTAATTACTCAGTACACAATCTAAATTAACATACACAATCCAACCGATGAAGAATGAACTCGGCGTAAAGTAGAGGTACTAAAAGATTGATTGTGAGGTCCTGAAAAAAATAAGTTGAGGGGAATCAGACCTCATTGAGTGAATCAATTTTACAAAATGCATGTTGATTTTAAAAATTATTTATTAAAACCCTTTTTTAAAATAAAATAGATTAAAATAATTATAATTATTAAAATCATTTACTTTTCTCGATAATATTTATATCGAGTCTCTTTAAAACTTCTTAAATCAATTTAATATGAAATTCTTGTATAAAAACATTTAAAACATTTATTTTGGTGGAAACTGGTAGAACCCTAAACCATTATTCTAATAGTCTTTAGGCTCTCTTAATCCAAGTGACTGCCGTCCCGAGAGCAATGCATCAACCGAGTTACTGCCACAGTCATTTCACTTATTCCATATTGGATGTCCCGAGAGCAATGCATTAATCGAGTTACATCCCTTTTTCATTTTATTTACCGGCCCGAGAGCAATGCATCAACCGAACTCTAACCATTTACATATATATTATATACTAAGATATTACCCGTGCGCACATGGTCCTATTGATACCCACTAGGTAGCGCGTTCTACCAATATCTCCAAATCAATTGGAAATTATAAATAATTAAATCAAATGAATAAATAATTCATTAAATAATGAATAAATAAACAATTAAATCATATCGAATAATTAATCTTTTTAAACATGCTTTATTCTATATTGCAATAACACAATACGCATTCTATAAAATTAACTCACAGGTTGAGCGTGTTGGACGACGCGTTCTCTACTGCCCTTATGCCACAGCTAGTGCCCCGTAGTTCTCTAAAATATATAATATTTATTTAAAATATGCTCGTAAAACAAAATAATTAAATTCATAAATTTTTCAAAAATTTAATAAAGTCATGAAACGAAGGAATTGACTCAATTTAAGACACAATGCTAAGCAGACTCAGAATTTCGACGCATGCCGATGTCACGCTTTACGACAAATCTACCAAAAATTTGGCGGAGTCTCCCATGTAAAACGGACAACCCTCTACTAAAAGTAGAGTCGATCCTATACGAAAACACACTTCGAAAGTACTACACAAAACCACACTTACGCCGGACTTCCAAACTACACATAATTCCGATCGAGTTCTAAATTCACAATAATCAATAAAATACTATAATTTTTAATAATTTACCAAAATCATAAAATCTCGTTTAAATACCGTAATTTAATTTATTTCCAAAATAAAACATAAAATATATTTATTTTCAAATAAATAGTAAAATTCTAGCTTATATTTAAATTTTCGTTAATAAATATGTATAATTCAAATCTTATAGTTAAATTAACATTTATTGCAAATAATCATTTAAATTACTTAAATACATTATAGAATTCGCAAATAACTCATTTTGGCTTAAAATAATAAATAATCTTGTTATTTATATATTTTTTAAAAATTACTAATAATTAACTAAAAATAGGAAATAATTTATAAAATTTATTTTATACTATTTATTACTCAAATAATATCTAAAACATATTAATTAACAATAATTTCAACTAAAATATAAAATTCACTAATTTTTCCATATAAAATATAAAATTCATTTTTCACATAAACATTCAAAAATTTATAATAAAAATTCTATACATAATTTTAATAAACTTTCTTCACGAAACTTGCTCAAAATAATTAGCAGAATTTATTAAAAATATATTCATCCCGAGACCGGAACGGTACTGGAACAGTAACTCCGACCACCGGAATAGTGCAAATTTCAAAAGTAATTTCAGAAAAATAAATAAAAATCATCAATAGATAGCTCATAACCTCAAAATCAATTAATCATAAAGCACCTATACCTAATAAAATCATTTTCAAGCTCAAATCAACAATTTAAACCAAGAACACATAATTGAAAAATCCAAATTTGAGAGGCCTACCAGAGTTAATTCCTTAAAAAATTAAGGAATTGAGTAGCCCAAAGGATGAGGAAGAGAAAGAGCCTAAGTTGGTCAGCTGGGGACGCCGGAATCTTCACCGGTCAAGAGAAGAAGAGCCGGCCAGACTGAAAATGAAACCAAAGAAGAGAGAAGAGGGCGGCGCTGGCTGGATGGCAACAAGGGGAGCAACGGCACGACGACGAGGGTGGCGAGGTGCAGTGGCAGGCTTGACTAGTTCAATTTCCGGTAAGAGAAGAAGAAGAAGAAGAAAAGAAAAAAAAAAAGAAAAGGGAAGATAGAGTTGATCGGAATTTTTTTTAATCTACTTCTTTTTTTTAAATAATAATAATAAAATATTAATTTATTACCAATCTCTCAACCTTAAAAAAATACACAATAAAATACAAAATAATACTTAGTTAAAAATTTACTAAAATAAAATTTAGACACTTTTATAAAATAATAATTAAAATAAATTCTCAACATCAATTATTCAAATTTAATTCCACTAAAATAATCATCTCAATATTAATAAAATATTTATTAACACTGCAAGTCTCAAAATATATTTTATAATTTTAAAAATAAATTGGGTATTTACAATCTTCCCTCTTTATAAAAATTCATCCTCAAATTTTTAAATAAAACAAAAGGAGTACAAGATTTTCACAAATGAAAAAGATAGGGATATGCCACTTGCATCACTACCTCGGTCTCCCACGTGTAATCTTCCAGCGTATGGTTGCTCTATAGCACTTTCACTATCATAATTTCTTTAGTGCGGAGCTGTCAAACTTGTCGATCCACTATCGCCATTGGATACTCTTCATACGCCAAATCTTCACTGAGCTCCACTGTCTGAAATTGAAGAACGTGTGAAGGATTGGGAACATACTTCCTCAACATCGAGACGTGAAACACTAGGTGAATCTGCTACAACTCTGGCAGTAACACCAGTCACTACGCCACTTCTCCAACTCTCGATCAAATCTCGAAGGTCTGATATATCTGGGAGCTAACTTACCCTTCTTACCAAACCTCATCACTCTCTTCATTGGAGACACTTTAAGAAACACAAAGTCTCCAACAGAGAATGACACATCCTTCCTCTTAGGGTATGCATAACTCTTTTATCTGCTGAAGGTTGTCTTTAACCTTTGCTGAATGATGGGTACCTTTTCAGAAGTCACTTGCACCAATTTTAGTCCTGTCAACTGTCTCTTACCAACTTCCCAACACAAAGGCAATCTGCACTTTCTTCCATATACTGCTTTATACGGTGCCATTTCAATACTTGCATGATAATTGTTGTTATATGCAAATTCAATCAATGGCAAGTGTATGTCCCATTGACCACCAAAATCCAACACACACATCCGAAGCATATCCTCCAAAGTCTGAATGGTCCTTTCAGATTGACCATCAGTTTGAGGATGAAAAGTTATGCTAAAGTCCAACCTTGCACCCAAAGCCTTATGTAATTCTTACCAAAAGACTGAAGTAAAAGTGGCTCCTCTGTCAGACTCTATACTCACTGGTACTCCATGAAGACAAACAATCCGGTTAACATACAACCTTGCTAACCTGTTAGTAGAGTACGTCTTCTTAATTGGCAGAAAGTGAGCTGACTTTGTCAATCTGTCAACTATCACCCAGATTGCATTATAGCCACTTGATGTACGAGGTAAACCACCTACAAAATCTATAGCAATCATATCCCACTTCCACTATGGGATAGGCAATTGCTATAATAATCATGAAGGCCTCTAATGTTCCAACTTCACCTGCTGACAAGTAAGACATTTGGACACAAATTCTGTAATGTCTCTCTTCATCCCATTCCACCAATATGTATCTTTCAGCCCAAATGCAACGTGCATTCACTATCAATTATAAAGTCTCTAGATTGACCTTGTTGCACTTTAAACATAATCTTCTGTAACTGAGGATCTCTTCTCTGAGCTGCTTTAACTCTATCCAAGTACATTGATCGTACTCTAAACTGAGCTAAAAGACATTTCTTAGTTATCTTCCACTGCAATCCCTGATTAATCAGTTCATGCAACTCCTTAATGATTAGCCTCTTTTTTATGTTGATGTGTGCAAGACTACCTACTGACTTTCTACTCAGTGTGTCAGCTACCACGTTCGCTTTACCAAGATAGTAAAGAATAGAGCAATCGTAATCTTTTAGAAGTTCCATCCATCTCCTATGTCTCAAATTCAAATCTCTCTGCTGAAAGATGTACTTTAAGCTCTTGTGGTCGGTGTATATCTTGCAAGTCACACCATATAAATAATGCCTCCATATCTTCAAAGCAAACACCAGAACTGCCATTTCTAAATCATAGGTGGGGTAGTTTTGCTTGTGCTTCTTTAACTGACATGAAGTATAAGCAACTACTCTCCCATTCTGCATCAATACACACCCTAGTCCTACTCGAGAAGCATCATAGTACACTGTATACCCTTCACTCCCTGAAGGTAAAATCAATATTGGAGCTGAAGTCAACAAGTCCTTAAGCAACTAAAAGTGCTCTTCATATCTATCAGTCGAGACAAACTTGACATTCTTCTGAGTTAGCCTTGTTAAAGGCACTGCAATCTTGGAGAAATCCTTCATAAATCTCCTGTAATAGCCTGCTAAACCTAGAAAACTTCTCACTTTAGTGGCTGTTGTAGGCCTCAGTCATTCCTGCAACTGCTTCAATCTTCTTGGGATCCACTTGGATGCCATTTTTGGATACCACGTGGCCTAAGAATGCCACTTGACCTAACCAAAACTCGTATTTTAAAAATTTGGCATACAATTGATGATCCCTCAAAGTCTAAAGCACGAACCTCAAATGCCTTACATGCTCCTCGTTACTTCTTTAATAGACCAAGATATCATTAATAAAGACAATCACAAATCGGTCCAAGTATGGCCTAAATACCCGATTCATCAAGTCCATAAAGGCTGTTAGAGCATTAGTCAACCTAAAGGACATCACCAAAAATTCATAATGGCCATATCTCATATGAAATGCAGTCTTAGGTACATCTCCGCTTATAATTCTCAACTGATGATACCCTGACCTCAAGTCTATTTTAGAAAAATACTGAGCTCCTTGAGGCTGATCAAATAAATCATCAATCCTTGGGAGAGGATATTTGTTCTTGATGGTGACCTTATTTAACTATTTGTAGTCGATACAAAGTCGAAGACTACCATCCTTCTTCTTCAAAAATAACACCGGTGCACCCCAAGGAGATGTGCTAGGTCTGATAGAACCTTTATCAAGTAACTCTTGTAACTGCTCATAAAGCTCTTTCAACTCTGCTGGCACTATTTTGTAATGTGGTATAGAGATAGGATCCGTACCAGGTACAATATCGATACAAAATTTTATCTCTCTGTCTGGTGAAAATCCTGGCAATTCTTCAGGATAAACATCAAGAAACTTGTACACCACTGGCACCTTCTCAACTACTCTTATATCCACCTTTATATCTCTGACCACAGCTAAATAGCATTTACATCCTCTACTAAGCATATTTCTAGCTGTGATTGTAGAAATAAGATTCTGAGTCATTGAACTCTCATCGCCTCTGAATCAAAACTCTTCATTATTAGGGATGTTGAAAGTCACCACTTTCTCTCGATAATCTAGTGTGGCATAGTGTCGAATTAACAAGTCCATCCCTAAGATCACATCAAAGTCAATCATATCCAACAATACCAAGTCTGAAAGTAACTCTCTACCTTCTACGAATACGGGAAAAGATGGAAAGAATATGTCTGTCTCCAACTCGTCACTAAGTGGAGTTGCTACAGATAAGGGAAACAACAACTTGGATGGTTGTCACTCCATCCTCGAAGCAAAGACAAGCGAAACAAAATAATGTGATGCACCAGGATCAAATAAAACTCTAGCCTCAAAAGAACACACTGAGAGAGTACCTGCTACCACCGCATTAGATGCCTGAGCATCCTGAGGAGTCAGAGTGAACACCCTAGCCTATCCATAGCTAACCTGCTAATAACTAAAAGGCTAAGTGAATCCTCTACCACTCAGTCTACCCCCAAATCTGCCTCTTGAACCTCGGCCTTGCTGGCCCACAAACTGAGTTGGCCTCTGCTAAGGGTACAAAGGTGCCTGATAGGGCTACTGCACCTGCTGAAATGGCTAAGCAACTGAAAATGAAGATCCCTGGGCAAAAGAAGACTGATATCTGGTATTAAGACAAGCTCTGGCAAGATGTCATACATGCCCACACCTGAAGTAGGCTCCAGTCAACAAATGGCACAGTCCCTGATGTACTCGGCCACAAGTAGGGCATGCATTAGGCCCCAAGCCTGAACTACCGTGTCCTGAGCTCTGACTGCTACTACCACTACTAGCTCCAAATCCGAATCTGAGATGTCTGTTGCTCCGCCTGCTGTGTCTGCCATTCCTATATGCCCGACTACTCCGATAACCCTACTGTGAAGTGCCCGCAGTCTGAATACCAACACTGCCCATTTGAAACACAGGCTGCTGAATCCCTTGTGTCATCACTACTCCATTACTGCTGCTCGCATAGGGGTCAGAAATAGTGCCATGCATAATGTGGTGCCTCTCAAGCTGTCGAGCCTCCTCAATCACACTGTCCAATGTCTGGCCTGTAGTCTAGATACTGATGTAGGCTGCACCTAAACCCGTCACAAACAACTGTACAGCTCTCCTATCATCCTGCATCACATCTAAAGCATAACGACCCAATTTGATCTTTGATTTGGTCTTTAACACTTTTCTTTGTTGAGTATGATTTTATTCCTAACTTATAGTCACACTTGAAAACTAAGCATTATTGGTTCAAAATTATTTGTTAAAGTCAAAATAAGGATGGATTAGCAATTGATCATGCAAATGCTCAACAAGTTTTAGAACTAATATTAATTAAATATAATTTAAATTAATTAATTAATATAATATTAAATAAATATTATGGTTAATTATATAATAAAACCCTAACCTTTTATACCACTTGCAAATAAGGGCACAATTTAATTTTACTGTCAATTTTACCCATAGTGTTTCAAAAGTTTGTAAAACTAACCCTCCGTTAAAATTTCTTTAACAGATAGTTAACGTGTCCGTTACTGGGGCCCATTTTTTTGACACGTGGGAGCTACAGGAGCTTATTGGATTTGAGTAATTATATATAAAATCCTAACCTTTATTAAACTTGCAAAATAAACCCTAACACAAAATATTTAAATAATTTTAGTTAAAATTTTAAAATTTACTAAAATTATTAGAATATTTTTAGTGAAATAAATAATAGAAATAAGTATGAAATTCAATGCTTTATTATCAATAAAATATTCTTAAATATTTAAATTTTTTCTAAAAATTACAACACATAATTTAACATATACATTAAAATTAAGAAATTATAAAAGTATAAAAATTCAAAAAAGTACTAAAATGGATAACCTATTAGTGATAACTAATGAAATTGTTTTTACGATTAATTTTCCTCTAATTTGATAAATTTAAAACTAAAACTAATTTATACAGAAATTATTTTTATTTTTATTTTATGTATTTTATTATAAATATTTCCTTACTGTATTTTTTTAATTTTTAATATTTTTTTGTTTCTTAACTTTTCATATTTTTATTGTAAAAGCACATATAAGAAATTTTCAAAACAAAATACATAAACTATAAAGATAAAAATACTTTTTTTTTTATAAAATAGTTTTAATTTTATCCAATTGGAGTAGAATTGATCTCAAAAAAAAAATTCATCAGTTAACAATAATAGTTTCTCTTTTTTAATTTTTTTTTATTTTTAAGAATAGTTTATTAATAATAAAGTATTGAATCTCTCACTTATTTCTATCATCAAATTGGAGTGAAATTAACCACAAAAATAATTTTATTAGTTATCACTAATAGGTTATCCATTTTAGTACTTTTTTTTTTGAATTTTCATATTTTTAAATTTCTTAATTTTTAAGTATATGTTAAATTATGTGTTGTGATTTTCAGAAAATTTTTAAATATTTAAGAATATTTTATTAATAATAAAACATTGAATTTCACGCTTATTTCTATTAGTTATTTTATTAAAATTATTCTAATAATTTTAATAAATTTTAAAATTTTAATTAAAATTATTTAAATATTTTGCGTTAGGGCTTATTTTGCAAGTTTAATAAAGGTTAGGGTTTATTTTGCAATTTTAATAAAAGTTAGGGTTCTATATATGATTACTCAAATCCAATCAGCACTTGTAGGTCCCACGTGTCAGAAAATAGGCCTCACTAATGGTCTTGTCAATTGTTCGTTAAAGAAATTTTAACAAAGGGTTAGTTTTGCAAACTTTTCAAACGTTGTGGGTAAAATTGACAGTAAAATTAAATTGTGGTCTTATTTGCAAGTCATATAAAAATGTTAGGGTTTTTTTTATGTAGTTATCCCTAAATATTATATAATACTAGTTTAATATAAAGTAAATATAAAACTAGTTTTCGTGTTGTACTTGTCATTCTACTAATTTTATTAGCCACCACTTACTTGGCTACCACTATCATGCCATAGCTATACCAACAATACTATAGTATTAAAAAGAATAAATTGGCTAAAATAACTAAAGGGTTGTGTTTTTTTTCACGTAGATGACTTAGGAAGAGTTGTGTTTATACAATAGATAAAGACAACTCTTCATTATAATAAATTACCGTTAAATTGATTATAACTAGAAGTTGTGAATTTTACAAATAGTGTGATTGACGCCCATTAGACCTCTATAAATACATCAATGAATTACATTATTTGTAGTTGTAAAATTTTTATTTCTTCTCTTCCTTATCTTAAATCTATGTGATATCTAGTCTTATGACATTATCATAATTATTTCTCTAAAACCTTTCCTAAACCTTTAGTGGTATCAGAGATTTGAAAATATGACAGAAGAAAATTTAACTTTCAAACCCAAACAACCAATTCTTTCTCCTTTAACTTTAACCTTTGATGCAACAAAAACTAGTGAAGAAAATAAAAATGATGCAAAACTCACATTCAATCTCTGAAAAATCAGAAATCTACAAAAGAGGTTTATTGGAAGAGGAAAAAGAAATTACCATCAATAACATCTCAAGTTCAAATGAATCATCAAGTTCCTATACACCTATGTTATCAACCTTTCCACCATATTCCCTAACACCAATTTCCAATTCCTTGGTTATTTATTCCTCTTAACCATATTCCCATAAAGAAAATTCAGAATATAAATTTTCAGTATTCTTCATTCACAACATAGGGGATGAATGAGACATTAAAAAGGACCAAACTGAAGAAGAATTTTGTGAAGAAGAAGAAATTTCAAAAGAAAATTTGAAACAAAGGCTACCCTCCCTAGTTCACCATCAAGATAAATTTTTCTCGAAAAACGGACAATGCCATTGGATTCAGAGTGAAAAATTGAGTGGGAAAGCACAAAGTCCACTAAAAAACAACCCTTAGTCATCAAAAATTGAGTTCGCTGAATTTCTAGGCAAATTCCAGCCAGACCACCAATTTCAGAGTCCAACCAGACCACCGATTTTCAGAGTCCAACCAGAGTGGGTCTTTGCTAGACCTGCCCAACGCACTAGACGAGCTTGCGCAAAGCCAACCCAATAGCAGCTTGCCTAGACTAGGCAAATGGGCTGACTTCACAAGCAGCCTGCCCAAACCCGACTTGTGTTTAAACCCACATGTGAATCCGCCAGCCAATGTTCCTGATTATTATAATTATTAGTGTGTTATTTTTATTATTTATTTATTGTTGCTATAATTTGATCACAATTAATAACAAGTGGTGAAAAGTTTGTCATATTTTTTATTATGGAAAAGTATGGAAAACCACCTTGTAGTTTCAAGATTTTGCAATTTTAAGTATGTGTTTCATTTTTTTATATTTTGGGTCCTATGTTTATCACTTTTTGATAATTTTCAATATATGAGGCTAACGCCATTAAATGAGTTTGTCACACTGTATGAGGCTAACACCGTCGACTCATTTAACGGCGTCAGCCTCATATGCCGAAAATTGTCAAACGGTGACAAACACAGGGCTCAAATTATCAAAAAATGAAACACATACTTAAAATTGCTAAACCTTGAAACCACAAAATGGTTTTCCGTACTTCCCCTTTTTATTATTAATAAAAGTAATATTTTTCTTTTATACATTTTCATCATAAGTAAACATTATTTATGTTGATAACTCCATTTAAATATTAATATCATTATATTAAATAAAAATGGAGACTAAAAATCATTCAAAACAACTTAAAATAGAGAAATTAAATGGTAAGAATTACCAAATTTGGAAAAGAAGAACAATGTTTATTTTTATGCATGAAAAAAACACACTATACAATAACAAAAGAAAAACCAAAAGAATATCAAGATCTTTTGGAGATGAATAAAAGAATAAAATGGGAGGAAGATGATCAACTTGTACGTGCCACTATTTTAAATCACATGGAAGATGATTTAATTTTTCTCTGTGAAAATTCTGAAAGTGCTAAAGAATTACTAAAATTACTTCAACAAAAATATGAAAATACTTTCGAAACATATATCCAAATGATGTTGTAAAAATTAATGAAACAAAAATGTCTGAAAATGACAACATTTCTAAACATATTCAACAAATGGAAATCATTGCTAAAAATCTAGCAAATGCATGCCATTTGGTTTCAGACAAAATGCAAGTCTCCATTTCATTAAATAGTTTACCGAAATTATGGGAGAATATGGTGACTTTATTGACTTATGGACAAGAAAATTTGACCATGGGTACTCTAACATCATTATTAATTTTGGAAGAAGAAAGGAGGAATAAAAGAAAGAAAGACGAAAAAGTTGATTTACTTCTAACCAAAGCAAAAATAATGGCAAAAAAATCATTTTAAATTCAAGAAAATAAAAAAAAAATTTGCAGGACGATTTAAAATGGAGAACAAGCCCAAAGTACGTTACTACAATTATGGAAATCTTGGTCATTTCAAGCAAGAATGCAAATGTAAATTGAAACAACCAAAGGAAATAGTGATGACAATTACAGAAGCCATGTTAACTGGGCAAGCAGATTATTCTTGGTGGATTGATTATATGGCTATAAGACACGTATGTAATTTGCGTGGAAGTTCCATGGAGTTTAAAGCAGTAAAGCATGGAGAGCACAAGTTATACATGGGTAATAATAATTATGTTAATGTATTAAGTGTAGGAAAATGTAATGTTATGTGTGATTGTATAGGAATAATATTGAGAGATGTATTATATGCTCCGGATATCCGTAAGAAGCTTATATTTGTACTCACATTAGAGAGTAAAAGTTACAAATTTAGATTTTGTAAGGGTAAAGTAACCGTAGGTAGAAATAAAAAGGTTTTAATTAAGGGTATCCGAGTGGATGGCTTTTACAAACTTATTGCTAATAATAAAATAAATATTTTTTTGAGTATTTTCTCGTCTTAAATGAAAATGATTCTTATTTATGGCATTTAATATTGGGCCATATAAATAAATAAAAAATACTTAGAATGAGTAAAACTAGATTAATTCCGCACTTAGAAAATGTATGCTTTGATATTTGTGAATCTTATATTAAAGGAAAATGTTATAATCTAAATTTTTATAAATTATAAAATTAAATTTTGGGATTTGAAATGTTAATAAATATTTTATTTTTTTATTGATATTGATTTATGATATTTGAAATTTTGTGTCGAATATTATTTTAATATTATTATTATTAATATTTAGGTAAAATTTTTGATTTAGTGTATAATACACTTTTAAAAAATTTTAAGTGTGTAAATATATATGTGTATTTTAGAGGAAATAATAAAAATTAGATATATTTTACTATTAAATTATTTTTAATTTTTGTCTATTATAAAAAAAATTTACAAAAAAAGGTGATAGTGGGCAATTTACCCATTCTTCTTCTTCTTCTTCTTTGCATATTTCTTTCCTTCTTTCTTCCGGAGCCACCACCCCTGTCATCACCACTACCAGTAGCTTAGATCACCGCCATGTCGCCGCTCAGCCCCTCCTCATCCGGCCGACAGCCTTCTCTTCCTTCCCATTTTTTTCTTTTCTTTTTTCTACTGTCTGATCGGATTTTGACCCACCAGCCCCGCCTCCGACCACTCTTGGTTGTGCCATCAGTTTTGTTGGATTCCTCTCCCTCCAGGCATTGCTCTCCGCAAGTTAATTTGTCCGGGTAACACTGGGATCAACTCCAATTTTAGGTAATTTAATTTTGGATATTTTTAGTTAAATTTTGAATTTGAGCTTAAATTTTGATTTTATTTGATATAATTGCTTTGAGATTAATTATTGTAGAGATTGTGAGCTATCTAAAGATGATTTTTATTTATTTTTCTGAAAATCTTGAATTTTTCCTGGTTCGGGTTACTGTTCACAGTACTTTTCGGACAGTCCCGGGTCGGAAAATTTTTATATTTTTAATAAATTCTTTGTTGTATTTTGAACAAGTTTTGTGAAGAAAGTTTATGGAAATTATGTGTAAAATTTTTATTATGAATTTTCGAATGTTTATGTGAAAAATGAATTTTTTTTAAAAATTAGTATAAATGAGTAATTTTTATATTTTAGTTGAGATTATTGTTAATTATTATGTTTTGGACAGTTTTTTAATGATAAATAGTATTAAAATAATTTTTATGAATTATTTACTATTTTTAGCTAATTATTAGTAAATTCTAGGAAATTATTGGAATTTAGTAAATTAATTGATTTTAATTGAAATTGTTGTTAATTATTCGGTTTTAGACTATTTTTGATTAATAAAGGTATGAAAAATAATTTTTATAGTTATTTTCAATTAATTATTAATTAGTGATAATTTTGGAAAAATATATATGGAAAATAAACTTATTTATTATTTTTAAGTTTAATGAGTATTTTATTATTTTTATGATATTAATAAGTGATTTTAATAATTATTTACAATTTATGCTAATTTAATTGTAAAATGGAATTTTATTCCATTTATGAATTTTATTAGCGAAATATTATTAAAAAATAGAATATTATCATTTATTTGGAAAATA
>CATIWM010150982.1:0-14926 GCA_949671775.1 Mallotus repandus | reverse complement strand
AACTCAGAACAAGTTGGTCTTGATGAAACCAAGATTCATAAAGTGGATTCAGTTGATTATTCACTGTAGGCAAAGGTGATTGCAATCTACCATCTATATATTTAAAGAGGTCAAAGCTGTTGAGAAGAGGAAGATGTTATGTCTACCATAATAGGTAATTTATTGCATTTAGTTTGATGGGTAAATGAGTTGGAATATTCGGTAGTGAAGATACTTGAAAGGTAGAAGATAAAGAAGAGTTTGGAGCACTGCATTGGCTGGTTTGGCTCGTATTGTCTGATGCTGTAAGTGGAGAGTAGGTGTTAGACTATCATGACCCAAACCTGAGAGTCATGACTGGTGCTAAGGAACGGGAATTCACACGAATCTGGAACATGTAGCAAGCCTTAAACACAACTTTGTCACCAAACATAACCACAAACATGCCTCAGAATTAAAAACTTTTAATAACACAATGAATTTTCCATATATAATATATCAATAAAATATTTATACAACTAGTCACGTACACAATTCCAATCAATAACATCATCACAATCTACTACAAGTACGTATTACTACTGCAACTTCTAAAACAATACAAGGAAGTAATAGTTCAAGATTTACATAAATCAGCCGGTGAAGAGTACTACTAGAAAAGGTCTGACGAGAAACATCCTAAAAAATAATTGAGGGGGGGTTAGACCTCACTAAGTGAATTATTATTATATATATGCATGCAACCTAAAGGTTCAATCACAAAAGCATTTATATAGTAATATTTATATATTTATTTTATACATGCATTTCACGCAAGTGCTCAAATAATTTTTATATCGATACAGTAAATGAAAACAAGTGGAGAATCAGAGCAGAACCCTAAGAATATCTAGAACCTCAACACTCAACCTCACTGGCCATTAGGCCCACTTAAATCCAATAATATTTCTCTTTTCCAATTTAGTAGTAGAATAGCCCCAAGACACTAAGTCAACCGAGGTACCGCAGTGTCGTTAGTAGTATGACTGGCCCCGAAACACTGAGTCAACCGATCTATCACAGTCACATTACTAGTATGACTGCCCCTGATACACTAAGTCAACCGAGCTACTGCAACCACACCACTCTCAACCACAAATCTCAATAAATCATTTAATCATTTTACACATCGATTATTATATCATAACCTAGCATCTAGCGTACTGTTGCGCAATAGTCCTAGTGTAGCTAACTAGGTAGCACGTTCTACTACTGTCCTCCAAAAACATCACATCATAATAACAATGCATATCAATAATAAAAACAACATCCAAGTCAAGAACACTAAATTCACAATATATATATATATATACATAATGAAATATATATATTTTAATAATCACCAAACAGATAAATAACAAATAAAGGTCTAATTCAACATATTTATTTCACATTAACAACAAAACATGTGGATGTTAGGTAAACAGTTCTATATGACATGCATATATATAATAATAACTCACAGTTCGAGTGTGTTCCTCTATTTTGGTTCGGTTGGCCCGGTGCTAAAGGCCTAACTCGTGGTGCAGCTAGAAAGGAAAATAATAATAAATAAATAATTAGAAATAAATTCTTAATTTTTATGCTCTATAGATTTCTAAAGAACGACTCGATCTAGGACACGACTCGACTAAGACTCAAAACTTAGGACCAATCTAATGTCACGTTTTATGAGAATTCTACCAAAAATTCAGCAGAGACTCCTTTGTAAAACGGACATCTCTCCACTAGGAGTAGAGCCGCTCTTACACGCAAACACACTTCAAAATATCCACATCACTCAAAATCTCAAGTTGGGCCCCAAACTACATTTATTACCTAATCGGAAATCAACACAATCCACAATCAATAAAATAATATAATTTCCAATAATTCACCAAAAATCATTAAAATTCATTTAAATACCACAATTCAATTTATTTACATAATAAAAAGCATAAAGACATTTGTTTCCAAAATAAATAATAGAATCCTAATTTGTAATTAAATTCCATTACTAAAATATATTCTTTCAAGTTTTGCAATTAAATAGCATTAATTACAAATAATTATTGCTTAAAAACTGTCCAAAACATAATAATTAACAATAATTTCAACTAAAATATAAAAATTACTAATTTATAGTAATTTTTTCAAAAATTCATTTTTCATAAACATTTAAAAATTTATAATAAAAATTCTACACATAATTTCAATAACCTTTCTTCACAAAGTTTAATCTACATAATATATAGAATTTATTAAAAATATAAAAATTTTCTGACTTGTGACTGTACAAAACAGTACCGTGAACAGTACTCGACGCCCAAAAAATTCAGAAAAATAATTAAAAATCACCAATAGCAAGATCACAACCTCTAGATCAAATAATCTCAAAGCAATTATATCTAATAAAATCAAATTAAAGCTTAAATTCATAAATCGCTAAAAATACCCATAATCGAATTTCTAAGAAATGAGTACGTTACCGGAGTTGTTCGGATGAATAGAGTTGAGGGAAATGAAGCCCAGGACAAGATGAAAAGATTGAGCTATTAAGCTCAGCCTAAGCACACCAGAATCGTCTCCGGTGACCACAAAAGCAAACCGGCCGAAAATGAAAAAGACAAGAAGAGGAAGAAAAGAAATGGTCCGCTGGAAGAAAAGGAGTCGTCAGTGTCATCTGGCTGCTTCAAGCGGCGATGGTGGTTACTAGGGTGGAGGAAGGAGACGATGGCAGTAAGGGTCTGGTGGTTTAAGGGAAAGAAAAGAAATTGAAGAAGGGGAAGAAGAAGAAGAAGAAGAAGTGGCACTGCCACTTCACGTTTTTGAAATATAATTATTTTTTTTCCAAAATTACAAAAATTAAAATAATTTAAAATTAAAATATCTCTTTTCCAATTATTTTCACCCAAAATATATATATATATATACACACACTTAACAATATTAAAGTGTATCAAAATACACAAAGTCAATAATTTTACATAAATAATAATATTAAAATAATATTCAACACAAACATTTTAAATTTAGTTTCACTAATAATCAATATCATAAATTAATAAAATAATTATTAACACTGCAAATCCCAAAAATTTAATTTTATAATTTATAAAAATTTAGATTATAACAATCTTCCCCCCTTACAAAAATTTGTCCTCGAATTTTAAATAGAGAACTGAAAATAAGAATTCATTGAGGAAAGAGGTAAGGGTAAGCCATCTGCATCTCAATCTCAGTCTCCCACATATGCTCCCCCATGTTGTTGTTCCTCTACAATGCTTTTACCATCGGAATCATTTTTGAATGCAATTGACGAACTTAATAATCAACAATCACAACTGGCTCTTCTTCGTACATTAGATCTTCATTCACTTCCATGCTCTTGGGCTGCAGCACGTGCGAAGGATCCAAAATATACTTCCTGAGCATCAAAATGTGGAACACTGGATGCACTAGTGACAAATTTGGAGGCAAAGCCAACTGATAGGCAACCATACCAACTCTCTTAAGAATCTCAAAAGGTCAAATGTATCTCGATGCCAACTTTACCTTCTTGCTAAATCTCATAACACCCTTCATAGGTGACACCCTAAAAAATACATAGTTCCTAACCTGAAATTTCACATCTTTACGCTTCGAGTCCGTAAAGCTTTTCTATCTACTAACTGCTGTTTTCAATCTCCTTTTAATAAATGAACCTTCTCAGACGCATCCTGAATAATTTCTGGTCTAGTTAGCTCTTTGTCTCCAATTTCATCCCAATACAAAGGGAACCTACACTTCCTTCCATATAAGGCTTCATACGGTGCCATCTCAATAATGCTATGGTAGCTATTATTGTTAGCAAACTCTACTAGTTGTAGATGATCATCCCAACAGCCTCTAAGATCCATTACACACATTCTCAATATATCATCAAGTGACTGGATCATTCTCTCAGATTGACCATCTGTCTGAGGGTGAAAAGCAGTGCTGAAATCAAGTCTGGTGCCCATTGCTTCTTGCAACTTCTGCCAAAATCGAGAGATAAATACAGAACCTCTATCAAATACAATATAAATAGGCACTCCATGAAGGCACACAATATGCTTAACGTATAGCTTAGCCAACTTAGCCACAGAATAAGTAACTTTAACTGGCAAAAAATGAGCTGATTTGGTTAGCCTGTCCACTATCACCCAGATGGAGTCATATCCATTCTTTAAATGAGGTAACCCTGTCATAAAATCCATAGTGACTCTCTTCCATTTCAACTCAGGAATTGGAAGAGGCTGAAGATTCCTAAAAGGCTTCTGATGCTCAGTTTTCACTTGCTGACAAGTTAAGCACTTAGAGACAAAATCAGCTACATCCTTCTTCATTCCATCCTACCAATAAAGATCCTTTATGCTGTGGTACATCTTAGTAGCGCCTGGATGTACACTGTAGGCTGTATAATAAGCTTCTTCTAGGATCTCTTCTCTCAAATTATTCACATCAGGAACACACAACCTTCCACTGATCTATAAAATACCTTCATCATCAAGTTTGAAATTAGTGAATTTCCTTTCACGAATCTTTTCCACAAGCTCTACTAGAACAGGATCTCGACTCTGAGCTGCTTTGATCCTATCCCTTAACACTTATATGATTCTAAACTGAGCTAGCAATCCACATGATCTGTTTATCTTCATCATCAATCATTGATCCACCAACTTATGTAACTCTTGAATCAAATGTCTTCTTTCAGCACTAATGTGAGCAAGACTACCTGAGGACTTTCTACCCAAGGCATTTACTACCACATTAGCCTTGCCTGGATGGTACATGATATCACAAGTATAATCCTTCAAGAATTCTAACCATCTTCTATGCCTCAAGTTCATATCTCTCTGTTGGAACATATACCTTAAACTCTTGTGATCAGTGAAAATCTCATGAGTCACCCTATACAAATAATGCCTCCAAATCTTGAGTGCAAAGATCACTGCAGCCATCTCTAGGTCGCGAGTAGGATAATTCTATTCATGCTTCTTCAATTGTCTGGAAGCATAAGCTACTACCCTACCATTTTGCATCAACACATAACCTAAGCCAACCCTGGAAGCATCACAATATACAGTGAACTTGTCTTCTCCATTAGGCAAAATCAACACTAGAGTTGTGGTCAACTTCTCCTTCAATAGCTGAAAACTATTCTCACAAGCCTCTGGCCACACGAACTTCACATTCTTTTGAGTTAAGCGGGTCATAGGTGCTGCAATTCTCAAGAAATCCTGAACAAATCTCTTATGGTACCCTGCTAAACCTAAGAAACTTCGAATCTCAGTGATTGATGTTGGTCTAGGCCACTCAAATACTACCTCAATTTTTTTATGGATCAACCTGAATACCATGCTCAAACATTACATGCCCAAGGAATACCACACTTTCCAGCCAAAAATCACATTTTGAGAACTTAGTATAAAGTTGTTGTTCCCTTAATGTCTGCAACACTGTTCTCAAGTGGTACACATGTTCTTCCATGCTCTTCGCATATAGCAGTTTATCATGGATGAACACTATTATGAACTGGTCCAAGAATGGTCTGAACACCATGTTCATCAAATCCATGAAAGCAGTCGGTGCATTAGTTAACCTGAAGGACATCACCAAAAACTCATAGTGGCCATATCTAGTATGGAATGTCATTTTAGGAATGTCGGCTTCACTAATTTATAACTGATGATAACCCAACCTCAAGTTGATCTTAGAGAAGAATTGTGCACCCTGAAGTTGGTCTAAGAAATCATCTATCCTCAGAAGAGGATACTTGTTCTTTAACTGTCACCTTATTCAGCTCTCTATAATCAATGCACAATCTAAGCGTACCATTCTTCTTCTTCACAAAAAAGACTGGTGCACCCCAAGGAGAAACACTAGGTCTAATGAAACCCTTATCCAACAAATCTTGTAACTGCTTCGTTAACTCTTTTAACTCTGCAGGAGCCATCCTATAAGGCAGTATCAAGATAGGAGCTGTGCTTAGGACCACATCAATACAAAACTTGATCACCCTATGAGGTGGTAAACCTGGCAACCCATCAGGAAAGACATCTGGAAACTCACATGCTATTTGAACATCTTAGATGGATTTCTTCTCCACTGTAGTATCCCTGACTAATGCCAAGTATCCCTGACATCCTTTTCTCAGCATCTTCCTAGCTATGATGGTGGAGATAAGATTCTGAGGTGTAGAACTCTTGTCATCCACAAACTTAAATTCTTCATCATTAAAAATTTAAAAAATCTTATCTTTACTCTGACAGTCAACAGTGGCATAGTGCTGAGACAACCAATCCATTCTAAGGATCACATCAAAATCCATCACATCTAGCAACACAAAGTCCACTGACAATTCTCTTCCTTCTACTAACACCGAAAACCCAGGAAGCATAACATGGGTGTCCAATGAATCACTTAGAGGCCAAACGATAAATGAACTATCATCCTTGCTATTTATCAACCCGACTTCGACGAAAAAATAGGGGACACGAAAGAATGAGTAGCACTCAGATTAAGCGAGACTCTAGCATCAAAGAAACATACCGGAAGTGTACCTGCAACAACAGCATTGGATGCCTGAGCATCCTACTGGGTAAGAGTGACGACTATGGCATGTCCTCTTCTTTCTTGCTGGCTTGTAGAAGCCTTCCCAAATCCTCTAGCACTGCCTCTACCTCCTCTACCTTGCCCCTGCTGGGCTACGAACTAAGAGGTACTCTGGTATTAGAAAGGCGATGACTGAGACTGAACTGGAGCTACACCAGCTATAGAAGACTGTGGGAATTACTGCTAAAACCCTGAATAAGGGCATGATCTAAAAAAATTCCCAGTCTGTCCACATTTGAAGCACGTTCTTAGAGGCATATAACACGATCCCTGATGGACTCTACCATAGGTCTGACAAGCACCGGCTGCAGATCTTGTGCTACCATATCCAAAACTCTGACCACTACAACTACTAGTAGCACTTAAACCAAATCCGACAGGTCTGCGGGCTCCATTGTGACCATGTCTATGGCTCTTGTGAACCCTATGCTGAGGCCTCTGGCCCTACTGAAATAGAGGCTACATAGGTGGTATGGCCCGAGGTATAGCTACTGCACCTTGCTGAACTCATGGTGCACATGCAGCTTCTTCAAATTCCTAGCCTGCAGGTTCTTCATCTTGTAGCTCTATCTATCTACGATGACCAACCGCTCCTCAAGGTCTACCTTCACCTCTACCCCTATGCCTAACTAGCGACTCAGGGGGTTAAGCTTCATCTTGGTTGGACTCCTCATCATCGGCCTCATCAATCGATGGAGTGACACGCGCTCGCCATATTCTGGGAAGAACAGAAATAATACATACAATTCAGACAACAACATATATCCTAAAAGTTATAAAGAAATATAAAAGCAATGAAGACTTTTCAAAGACGTAATCGAATCTAATTGCTGTTGTAGTTTCAAAGAAAACTCAAACTCAAAAAATCTAGGTCAAACATACTAAACCTAGGCTCTGATACCAACTTTGTCATGACCCAAACCCGAGAGTCATGACTGGCACTAGGGAACGTGAATTCACACGAATCCAAAACCCGTAGCAAGCCTTAAACACAACTTTGTCACCAAACATAACCACAAACATGCCTCAGAATTAAGAACTTTTAATAACATAATGAATTTTCCGTATATAATATATCAATAAAATATTTATACAGCTAGTTAGGTACATAATTTCAGTCAATAAAATAATCACAATCTACTACAAGTATGTATTACTATTGTAGCTTCTAAAACAATACGAAGAAGTAATAGTTCAAGATTTCCATAAATCAGTCAGTGAATAAAGAGTCCGATGAACAGTTCTACTGGGAAAAGTCTAACGAGAAGAATCCTAAAAAATAATTAAGGGGGGTCAGACCTCACTAAGTGAATTATTATTATATATATGCATGCAACCTAAAGGTTCAATGACAAAAGCATTTATATAGTAATGATTCACTCAGTGAGGTCTGACCCCCCTCAATTATTTTTTCAGGATTCTTCTCGTCAGAGCACCTTTCCTAGTAATATTCTTCGACAGACTCTTTCTTCACGCCGATTTATGTAAATCTTGAACTATTACTTCGTTGCATTGTTTTAGATGCTGCAGTAGTAATACGTACTTGTAGTAGATTGTGAGGATGTTATTGACTGAGATTGTGTACCTGACTATTTGTATAATATTTTATTGATATATTAAATATGGAGATTTCTTTATGTTATTAAAAGTTTTAATTATAAGATATTTTTGTAATTATATTTGATGTGTAAATTGTGTTTAAGGCTTGCTACGGGTTCCGGATTCAAGCGAATTCCCATTCCCTAGCGCCGGTCATGACTCCCGGGTTTGGGTCGTGATAGGCAATTCTACTTCTTTCTGTTTTTTCTAATTTTTGTATTTATTTTATTTATATTTCGTAAATTTTACCTTTAACGTACACCTTTTCAATTTCCTTGATAAACTAAAGAGTATTCATCTTTTACATTATTTAGAGAATTCAAAGAGGTTTGAATCACATTGATCATTGTTTTATTTTTATTTCTTTTTTTAACACAACATTATTTCAATTTTCTTTCATTCCATAAATTTTACCTCCAATCTACATCTTTTCAATCTTGAAAAACTAAAAGGTCTCCATTGCTTAAACTATCTTGAAAATTTAAAAAGTTTTGAATAATTAATTATTATGATCAATTTTTTTATTTTTTGACCTTTCAGATACTTTCTCTGTAATGACCCTAATTTTACTTATTCAATTAAAATATGGAATTTAGAGTGTTAATTATTATTTTATGAAATTATTGTTAAATGAGTATTTTAATAAACTTTAAGATATAGTTATTAAGAGAATGCATTTATAAAAAATTATGTGTAAGTATATGATTAGTGATTGAATTTAAAGGTTGAGTGTAGTTTTGCAAGTAAATTTTAAGAGAGAGATTTAATGGGTAAAAATTTCTACTCTTAATATTAAATTTTCAAAAAAAAATCCTTTTATTTCTTTTTCTTCTTCATTTTCTTTCTCTCTTTCCTTTCTTTTTCTTCTTCCCTCCCAACCTAGACCAGCAACCATCACTGCCTGCACCAACCACCACCGCTCGATGCCAGCAGCTCTTGACGTCGCCAGCAGCTCCCATTTTCTGGCCGGCTTCCTTTCTCCTCCTTCTCCTTCATTTTTTTCGGGAACCGAAAAAAATGAAGGATAACATTTCCCCACTATCAATTTGATCGATCTACATCGACAGCCACCTTAATTTGAGGTAAAACAATTTCTGAGTTTTTGGCCAATTTTTTTAATTTGAGTCAGAATTACGCTTTGTGGTAGTTATGAGAAATGAAATTGGAGTCAAGAGGTTTCCATTGATATATTTTTCATAATTTTCTAAATTTATTGGAATTTTTGGGTTTTTGGTATTCGGGTTATTGTTTCGGGTTTAGGTGTTTTCATATTTTTAATAAATACTATAAATTGTGTAGATTAAACTTTATAAAAATAGTTTTATGAAATTATTTCTAGAATTTAAGATATAAATTTTTGAAATAAATTATGTTTAAATATATTTTTAGAGAAAAATATATATCTTTTATTGTTTATTCAGTTTTAATTAAATTTAAAGTTATTTAACATGTTTAAGACTAATTTTAAATAATAAAAGTATGAAACTAAATTTTATAAGTAAAGTGTAATTTTTTTAGTTAATAGGAAGTAATTTCGGAAAATATTTGAGCAATGAATTTTTATTATTTAAAAGTTTAAATAAGCTCTTTAATATTTTATTATATATTCAAATTATTTAAATAGTTTATTTATATTTAACAATAATTTTAGTTATGAAAGTTTAAAGGAAGTATTATAATTTTAATTGTTTTAATTATTTAAAAGAATTTGATTGTAATAGCTTAATTAAATTCTATGATATGTTATTAGATTTAAAAAAATTATATTGCTTATATATGTGTAATTGTATTGGTTCTCAGTTGGGCATAAAGTGTAGTTCGGAAGTCTAACTCGAGTTATTGAGTTTTGGGAATTGTAGAAGTGTTGTTTTATGCAAGAATGGCTCTACTTTTAGTAGAGAGATGTCCGTTTTATAGAGAAGATTCTACTGAATTTTTGGGAGGTTTCTTGTGAAACATGACATCAGTATGTGCTAATTATTGAGTTTAATTAGAATTGTGTCTTGGATTGAGTCTTTTCCTTAGAAATCAATAATGTATAAGGTTAGGAATTTTAACCCATTTATCTTTTATATTTTCTTTTCCTATAGCCACACCAGGAGCTAGGCCTTCAGGGCAGGGCTAGTCGAGTAAGCACCGAGGAGCTGGTTCCACCTGTGAGTTATTATTATGTGTAAGCTTTTCATATAGAAATTCTTAGCCAACATCCATATTTTGATGTTGATATGAATGAAATCATTATGTTGCATTAAACTTTTAATTGCTTCATGATTATTGTGATGTTATTACTATATATATATGTAGAATGAAGTTTCTGTATAAGATCTTTTTTGTTTGGAATTGGATACCTTATCCATTTTAGAGCTTTATTCAAAGGTTTGTAATTAATTACAAGCCTAGGTGTGCCTCTTTCTTGTTCTGAAGCTTTATTTATATAGAAAGTTGCACAACTCCAAGGAGACTTGGATTTACAGATTAATCCTTTGGAATCAAGGTCCAAGATTTCTTTTCTACAATGTTGTTCTAATTCAACATTTATCTGAATCGGTCTAGCTTTAGTAGGAATGTTTTTCTTATTAAATCCAGACTCATAAGGTAAATTAACAATGTGTTGTTTCCTTTTCTAGAAAGCATTTGGTAAATCATAACAAACTTTATCAATGATAATTTTCTAGAATTTAGAAATCTTTTCTTGCAAAGCTTTAGACTTTAGTTGCTGTTCAATTCTTTAAAAATGAGCATTTTGCTTTGAATCAAGTAAATCATTTTCTTTACTTCTAATAAAAAAATTAATCTGATATTTGCAAATAGAATGTGCTTTAACAAAAGTTAGTTGTCGAGTTTTTGGCTTTTCTAAAAATGGAAAAGAAATAAAAACTTTATCATCTCTATAGTCTATTGAGTTATAAGTAACCATATAGGGGAGTTATCAAATTAATGAAAGGTGTCCCAAAGATCACTGAATAACTGATATCAGAGACTAGAAGAAAAGATGTCTTTAGTAAAAATCCATTGTTCAAAATACTAACTTATGATTTTCCATCACTCTGCATTTTGGAACTATTAGCAAAAAAGAGTTTTTCTCTCGTATTTTCCTAAAAACGTTTTGGAACAATGTTGGTCTTTATGTAACTTAAATCTGCTCCTGTGTTAAACAGAACAACAATATCAAATTGAAAATCTTTATAAAAAACAACAAAAACTTTAACAATGTATTTCCTAAAAGCGATTTGACTCAAAGCACAAAGGAAATCATTGGGAACCTTTTATATACTGGCTAAGGATTGTGGCTCTAGACTCTTAGTTTCATCACTATCACTAGACTCTTGGGCTAGTTTGGTGACAAGAAATTGGATTAAGTCATAATCCTTTTGTTGTTTCTCCTTAAGTTGCTTTATCTCAGTCTTTATAGACTTTATTTCAGATTGGAGAACTTGGATATCACCTAAGGGTTTCTTACCAAGCCTTTTCCTACTAAGGATAGCACTAAGTAGTTCTTTAACTGGCTAAGTAGTTCTCTAACTGGCTTCTAAGAAATCTGACCTGCTAGATTTGATTTCCTGCTGGGCACTGTTAGAGATTTGGTAAGGCTTGAACATGGGGCTCTTTAACTTTTTATCAGCTAATCCTGAGGGTTCTGTAGGGGTTAACCCTCTATTCTAGAAAGCTACTTACCTATGCTGTTAAGATGAGCATTGGTAAAGTTGTTTTGAACAATGAAAATTATTTGCCAGATTTTCTAACCAGAGAATTTTTACAAAACAGATAAAGATGGTTTGAAGAAAGAAAGATAAAAAGAAAATTGAATCAGATAAAGTTGATAAAGATGTCCCAGATAAAGTTTCCCCTCCTTCTCTTTCTGCTAAGAAACCAATAAAGTCTTGGCATGACATTGTCAACCAGGAACAAACCAAAGATGACTCTATTAAAACACTTGAGATTCAACAATGAGTTGAATCCATTTCTCGAACCCAAGAACTTCTTTAAGCAATTCAAGCTACTCTGAAGCCTCCATCCTCTGAGCCTCCGAGTATATAGGGACTTCGAAGTCCCTTAGGTAGAGCTTCTCAACTCGTTTCTAAAATAGAGAAAGGCGAATCTTCTTCCTCTAAAAAAACCCTTTCTCAAAGTGATTTAAATCCTGTGGCTACTCAAAATAGCTCACAGATTATTTTGTCACAATTTAAAGTCATTAAAGCTTCTGAATTTCTTCCAAAAACCACTTTTCAAAATATTTTAAGTATTGAAGATGGTTTTTATCATAAAGATCCTTTCTGTACTCTGCAATGCCATTTTCCAAAAAATTAGTATTATAAACCTTGGGACCTTTCCAAACCCCAAGAATTTTATTAAACTGTTTTGGAATTTACGGGTTCTACATAATTCAAACACTTCTACCATAAAGGCTCCCCTGACCCTTCTTTTTCAACCTATAAAATTCTTAAAGTCCTTCATCCTAAAGAATAGGGCCAAGAGCTCTTTAAACCAAAAGCCTTCCCCGTAAATTTCCAAACCAAGTTAAACTTATACTGAACTTTTTCCTTCTAGGATTATGAACAGGCATGGTTTAATACCTTCCTCATCCAAAATAGTTATAGAACCTTTTCCTAGTTATTCTTCCTCAATGATCATGCCAATATATCAAATTTCTCTGCATGGTTCACAAGATGGTGGAATAATTATGGTCCTATCCCAAACATCCTCTCCTCTAACATCTGTAATGGTTTTCAACTCTTCAAAAAACATTACAAACCTTCTTCCCCTGAGAAAAAGCTCCCTCCCTTATGCCTTTATTGCACCGAGTTCTTCGTCCCTTAGGCTTCCTAATGGTACCTTGACTATTCAAATAATAATGGCATTGTAATTCTCCAAAGAAAGTTTAAAGTAAAGTGGTGGAATTCCTATAAAATTCCAAAAAAAAAATTTCAAAGTCAATAATTGCAGAATGGCTCCAAAAGCATGGATATCTTGGAAGTTCTCCTTCCCAGTCTAACTTCCTTGCTCAAAGTTCCCATGTCGGTGCTCTTCTCGTAGCTACAAGAACATAAGAAGAATACTTTAATATCATTAAATAGTTAGTCCAGTCCAAGACTACTTCTTCTGCCAATTCCAATATGTCTGAAGATTCAGAGCCCCTTCATCGACTTGGGTAATGATAATGAAGATGATTGCTTTGGAATTTTTTCTTCTATTAAGCCCACAGGCTTGTAAAGTTATAATGTTTTATTTAACTGTGTAAAGCCCTGTAGATATTTATTTTATCCTCTAAAGCCCGAGGGGTTGAAAATCCTTTTGGACAGCCCATGAAAAAGTTAGCCTCTTCATAAAAAAAGTATTTAAATTAAATATGTTACTTTCCAGGGTAGCATCCTCCACACATATGGAACACTCTTGGACAGCCATCAGGAAAATTTGATTTTTACATCAAATTTTTTGCTCCTTCTTCAGCTTAGGTCCCACTCCACTCGATCATTCCAAAAGGTTGGGGCCCCAGGTTCCATTTTCAAGACATGGTGGGTGTACTCTCAGTAAAGTCAAGACAATAATCCACTAAAGATAGAGGATAGTTGGAACCCTCCTCCAATCACGGAGACATCAGGACCCTCTCATATCTTGGTGAATCTCTCTCGTGCTTCAGCAGTCCTCCTCTAACCCTCTTTATAAAGAAGCTCTCTCCTACATTGAGAGGCAGAACACAATTTTAGGCTAAAAACACTTGTAAAGAATAGAGAGTCGAAAAGCTTATCTTTCCTCTCTAAGTAAAGTTTAGTTCTTAGCTTAAAATTGTAACTCTCTTACAAAATTCTGCTATAGTTTCTCTTGTAATCGCTTTGCTTTTTGGATTAAAGAACTTCTATATTTCCCCCTAACTTAGATAAATAAAGTAAAGTTTCCTGTAAGAACATCTTATTTTATATGCTCTAATCTTCTTTCAATTTAAAGATTTATTTACTTTATGTTCTTTAATGGTTTCTTTATTTTCCGCATTTCTTCTTCCTCTTAAGTAACAGAACATATGCTCTATGCTTGCCTAAGATCTTCTCAGGATCTTGCACATCAAAAACTCTATGAAATCTATAGTTGCATCTTGGTCCGGTAACCTTCGTGTCTAGCCTATGATAAGAATGTGAGATCGGCATAGTGTAGTGATTTCATATCATCTCTGCATTTCCAGAACTTGAATAGTAACCCCTTAGATCCTTGACCGCCTATAGTATTAGAGCCCGAGGGGGATTAAGTGATTTCTACAGTTTTGCTTACCTATTTTGATTAGTGCCTATAGGATGTTTCTGCAGTGAGTCCATTGGTCACAGGTGGTCCCGGCTGTAAGTCCCGGAGAGGCAGTGAGACCATTGGTTTAGCCCGTTAGTTGTAGTTGTAGTTGCCTTCTATAGTCTCTTGTCCTACCATGTATAGTATCTTTGGTAGAACCACTTCTTCTTCTTCTTCCTCTGTATCATCCTCTACTAAAGCTCTAAGAAATCTTGTCACACCTCATCTCACGTAGCCTGAGATGGACGTTTAAAACCAACCATTCAACAAAGCGTTTAATTCAATCAAATTATATTATAAACATTACTAATAAAATTGAAAATAATATCTTGGAAAGGTTTGGTGTTATACGTTACAATTGAAGATTTAGAAATTTTTTTTATTATGTATCTATGAATAGTAAAATACTATTTATGAATAG
>CATIWM010150970.1:0-13354 GCA_949671775.1 Mallotus repandus | reverse complement strand
CATCTATTTGTAAAAGTGATTTATAGTGCTTATTAATGTTTACTCTACCATGTTTTTGGTTTGCAAAGATTTGTATCAAACTAGTTATAAAAATGTGTTTTTCCTATGTTACCTAATAATCTTATATTATAGTTATTAACCATAAATTCATCAAATTACAGGAAGTTGTTCTCATTTTCAATTACATGATTACATCAAGCTTAATTTAATTCTTTTAACTAATATAAATATATAATTTGATTAAATTAAATCCTTTGTTGAATGGTTGGTTTTAAAACGTCCATCTCGGGCTACGTGAGACGAGGTGTGACAATATCTACATATAAGCCTATAGCCACGAATTTAAAGAAGATTCTAGGTCCAATTTGGATAAGTGAAATCATAAAATATCCATTTATACCCTTAATGAAATGACTTTGTAACCTATGAAACCTCGAGCTTTCAATTATGCATTTTAGCACGACTATTTATTGCAATTGAGTCCAAATCATTCTAAAATTTTTAATTCTCATCCTTTACTTCATTTTTATTCAAAATCCCTTTTATTCTCAAAATTTTAATCATTTTGAGTTACATCAAAATTTTAAAATTCTCACTCTTTGATCGAGTATAAATCACGGTTAATTCGATACACTAACTTGACTACAATTACTAGCTTATACTTAAATTCTATCAACATGTATATAAATGCAATGTATAATGAATACAAATTTACTTAGAGTTAGGGTACGAATGTGACAGGTCTGATCTATTGCACTCTGGACAAAGCACCCTCTCCACCCTGATCAGTTTCCGCGCCTGAGGCCTAGCGCACGATGCAAGTCCAATAGCTGCAACCTGAAAGTAAAAGATCAAATCAAAACATGATAACTTAAGAAACGTGAGCTAAGAATCAAATACATACCTGAGAGGTGGAGCCGACAGTTAGGGGCACTCGCTATAAAAGGTGCGTCCGAGCAAAATCCACATACAGGCTCTTCACCCGCACTGTATGATTAGTGGTTGGCTTGCTAGCAAAAGCCCAATCAAGCTCCTCACCCTCAAGCTCATAAGTCCAGAAGATGTACCAGGGAGGAGACTTGGGGACCCCCAGCCCAGTTGTAGACCCTCTCGTCAAAATACCACATATGGCAATTAGGGCTATAAAGCAAGACTCTCTACAAGGAAAGCAGCCTGGAGCAAATAATCCCAGGGTTCCACTTGTTCTCCAGCCCCCACGGCTCACTTCATATCTGCAGGAATACGACAGGTAAGTAAACAACATTAATAAAATACTAAAAAGGACTTTGGGTCTTGTAGGTACCGCCTCTAGAGTCACGGAGTCTAGTTACTCCCAGTGGATGTGTATGCGTGTCAGATGCCTCTTCCAAGTACAATTGGCACCCCATCTCCTTACACTTGGAAGATTATCTCCTATGCAAGATATCCCGATGATCAGCTCTAACTCCAATCTCCAAACCTGCAAAGAAAATTTGTCAGTAGATGATAATGAAAACTTTCAAAATAAATCAAAAAGGGAGGGAAAGTACTAAGGTGGCGTGCCAAAAGCCACATAATCTCTTCGCTCTATGCACCACCTCGTCCATGCTACGATATAAGTATGCCAGAGCGTAGCTACCCTAGTTATAGGAGGACACCAGATCCAGATCCCGGAGTGGCATCAAAAATATCAAATTGATAGAGTTGGCAGTATCAGTGAAAAGGGTGGTGCCAAGTAAGTATACCAAGAAGGCCCGCACCACCTGATCTATCTCCCGAGGAGTGGTGATTACTACAACACTCTCTCAAGTGTAAAAGCTCCGAATCAAATCAAGCTTGATGGTATGAGTCCCCTTCATGTCCAGGACTATACTAAGGAGGTGCTCAACATAGGCAACTGTGTTCGAAGTCATCTGATGCAAGCTCGCATCAAAGGGAATAGAATCTCTAGCACATGTGATCCCAGTGATGGCAGAAAACGCAACAGGATCTAGAGTCAACTCTCCAAAGGGGATATGAAAGGCGTGTGTGGTGTCAAACCACCTCTCCATCTACTCGTGAAGGGGCTGGTAGTCTGTCTGCCCCTGCTCCATTGGGTGAGAAAGGATGAAGCCCTCAAAACCGATGTCTTGGATCCGGTCCTTCTGATCATCTATGAGCTCATTGTAGAAAACTCGAGCCCAGTGAAAGTTTCACGTGCCCTTAAATGTCTGGTCATTGTGCTGCAAAGAGAAATCAGGAAGTTAAATTAATAAAATGCTATTTAGATTTTTTTGTATTTAAATTAAATAAGTAAGAAAAAAAATAACAAAAGAAGAGAAGGAATTTCCTGCTCAAGAGGTGATGCCTTTGTGAAGGAGAGGCGACACCTCTTTATTAGGAGGCGATGCCTCTTTGATAAGAGGTAACGTCCCCTGTGCATATGATATCTTAATAATTGGTCGAAGAGGCGAACGACTCTTTGCTAAGAGGTGACACCTCATTGGTAAGAGGAGATGCTTCTATTCCAAATGCTTTGTATTAAAGATGCGATCACCCCTTCACAAAGAAGCATTCACCTCATCGAAGAGGCGATCGCCTCCTTAATAAGGCAATGCGTCTGCAAATGAAAGAACATCATGTTTTTCATGATTTTTTGCACCCAAATTCATACTATTCATTCAAATCAATCTTGTTTTTAACCCTAATTGATAAATAATCATTCATCTATCCTAACTCAATGCAATTTTTATAGGAAAAATGAAAAGATTCAAGTACTAACCTCTCTAGATGACAAAGAACAAATGTGGCTCTTCAAATCTGCGAGTAGAGGAATAGTATCTCCGCTCGTGAATCCAAGATTGCATGGAGAATGAATGGTGGGTGATACAGGATCCCAATTGGGCAAATTTGATGTTCTCCCACCGTCCATTTTTGAAAAAAAAAAGAAGAAAATACGAGAAAGAGAGAAAGAAAGGAAGGAAAAAGAAAGGAAGAAGAATAAAGGAAAAGAAAGGAAGGAAGAGAAAGGAAAGAGAAGAAAAATGGTCCTTTTATATGTAAAAAAGAAAAAAAGATTTAAAAATGATGAAAGTGAATGGTTTTATTTCTCGGGTGTACCTCCGAAATAGATATTGTCAGGTTAGAGATTTCCCAATCAAAACATTAGTCTAGAGTGTCTGGTTGAGCAACGAATCCCTGAAGTGCATATTCTTCACCAAGTGACTGGTCATGCAATGAATCCCCGAAGTTCGCATTTCAAGAAGTTTCTAGTCGGGCAATAAACCCCCGAAGTGCATCTTCTTCACCAAGTGACTGGTTAGGCAATGAATCCCCAAACTTCACATTTCAAGAAGTGTATGGTCAGGCAATGAATCCCTAAAGTGCATCTTCTTCACCAAGTGACTAGTCGGGCAATGAATCCCTGAAGTTCATGTTTCAGGAAGTGTTTTATCTAGTAATGAATCCCCAAAGTGCATCTTCTTCACCAAGTGACTGGTCGGGCAATGAATCCTAGAAGTTCACATTTCAGGAAGTGTTTGGTAGGCCAATGAATCCCCAAAGTGCATCTTTTCTATTGAGTGACTTCCCGAGCCAGAAAAATTCAAGAATCATGCCTCAAGTATTAATGAGTGGCTAATCGAGCTAGGAAAACCCGAGGAGCATGGCTACATTTCTATCTTTTCTACTGAGTGACTTCTCAAGCCAGGAAAACTCAAGAACGACACCTTAAATATTAATGAGTGGCTGATCGGGCCAGGAAAACCCGAGGAACACAACTACATTTCTATCTTTTCTACTGAGTGACTTCTTAAGCTAAGAAAACTCGAGAATCAAGCCTCAAGTATTAATGAGTGCTTAATTGGGCCAGGATAACCCAAGGAACACGGCTCAATTTCCATCTTCTCTATTGAGTGACTTCTCAAGCAAGAAAAACTCGAGAATCACGCCTCAAATATTAATGAGTGTCTGATTGGGCCAGGAAAACCAGAGGAACACGACTGTATTTCTATCTTTTCTACTGAGTAACTTTTTGAGCCAGGAAAACTCGAGAATCACACTTCAAACTATAATAAGTGGCTGATCGGGCCAAGAAAACCTGAGGATCACAGTCACATTTCAAGATTATTTCAGTAAGTTCAAATTTTGACCTCTTGGGTTTAAATTTCCAGGACTAATAACACGAATGAAGCTCGGAGGTCAGGTACGTAATTTTTGTAATTTACTACTTTTGCATATTACTTTTTCAAAAAATTGATTTCAAAAATCTAGTTTTTGAAAAACCAAGGGGGCAAACTATGGACACCCTCGGTTTGGTTGGCCTGCAACGAAAGCCTAGTGATGAGATAGTATGGATATTGAATGCAAGAGAGACCCAAAAGTTTCTTTAGAAATGGACTTAAGAGCCCAAAACCCTCGATTGAGCCTAAAACACCTAGTCAGGACCCAAAACTTCAAATTTAAGCCCAAAAGCCCATTGGCCCGTGGCCTGTGGGTCCAGCCCAAGCCTGGGTCGAAGAGGCGATGGCTCTTCGACCTAGGCCCGATGAGGCGACGCCTCTTTGGTAGCCGACCTACTTTGCCTTAAATGCTATTTATGATTGCATTTAAGTAGGAAATGGCCCACGTTATCGCTGATCTGGAGATTTTGATGGAAAATGGGACTTTTGAGGCAGAATTGAGTTAAAAAAAAGGACGGGAATGATGGAGAATAATGATCTTTTGTCTTATGGGAGATTTTTAGAAAAATGGGAAGAGAATGTGAGAGGTTTAAAAGGGAGGTCTTCTGGCTAGTAAAAGAGAGGTTAGCCATTCTAGAGGAAAAAAAGGAGGGAAGAAGAGACATTTTTGAGAAGAGAAAGAAAAGGAAAAAAGAAGTAAAAAAGAAGAGAGGAATAAGGGTCTTAAGCTTAAAGAGTTAATTTTCTTGAGGAAGAAGAAGGTTTTCTTGCATTCAAAGCATCTGAACAAGCAAACTAACTTCCGAGGGCTCAGTTAGGAGTTTCAAATGTGTTCAAATCAGTGAGAATCCCCACTTTAAAGCTTAAAGTTGTTTATGTTATATAAAAGTTTTATTTTTTAGATTTCTATACTTGTTTTTATGTTTATTGCTTATTTGATGTTATCTTGAAAGCCTGAACATGTAGAATATTGAGTTTTGATTGTGAGTTCACGTTTATTTGTATGAATATTGAAGTTGCTTAGGATTTAAGAAAAATGTAACTTTTTGTGTTCCTGTTAAAGTGGTGATGTCTCTTCAAAGAGACGTCGCCTCTTCATAATTAGGCGAATTGTGATCTCCTCTTGGCCAGGATGAAAAGGCGTCACCTCTCTACCAAAGTCCTACAGGAATTAGCTTTGAATTCTATCTTTCATTTTGCATGATTTATGTTTATCCCGTACTTATACCATGTCATATTCCCTATTTTACATGTAGACATCGTGACATGAGGCCTAATTAGATATTGATTCATATTTAAGCGAGTATTCATGCCTATTCCACATATCTTTAACATAATTCATTTTTCTTACATAATAACTATCGTTTTGTGCGAAAAGGCTAATCCTTGAGTTTTGTAGGGATCTTAGAGTGACTTTAATTAAATCATCAGGAGTTCATCTCCTTAATTAGTTCTTGAGAGGATTTCTTGATGATTTAATTTTGATTTATTATCGGTTTATTTGTGGTTTATTTTAAGTTTATTTTTAGTTTATTTTACTTTTTATTTAAAGTAAAATGTTGTAACCCTTAATCCCTTTTCCATTTATTAGGAATGTATGATTGTAATTTATTATTATTACTTTATCAAGTGTCAGTTAATAAGCATGTGAAAAGGACTGATGTGCAAATTCGGTAAAATGCTAAATCAAAAATGATTGCAATTTAACGATAATAAGGAAATAATCTAATGATCAAAGATAATAAAATACAAAACACACGCAAAGGCCAACCGCAAGGTTGGGTGGGCATTCAAAAGCCCATACTCAGTTCCGAACCCGATCTCTGATGACAGCTTCTGGGAACCTCCGTGGAATCCAGTTGCCGTAAAGTGTATCCCAGCTTTCATCTAGGTGGCGTCTCTATAATGGGCCCCAAGGCCATTTTGTATTTTTTAGCAGACCCTGAGCTTGCACAGTATCGTGGTCGCCAAACACTTGGGTGCACACTTAACCCCACCGCCTACAATATTGTCATGAAAAAAGTATTGTATTTGTGACAATGTAATTTTTATGTGACAATTATAATTTTAAATGTTACAATATATGTTGTCACAAACAATATTTTTTGTGACATTTAATTTATTGTCATAAAAAAAATTTAGTTAGTAACAATTTTTAATTGATATATTTTACAATAGACCTTTTTGCAATAGAGTATTAAGTGACAACTCCATGACAATTTTTTATTGTCACAATTAATATATCGTGACAATTTTACAATATTTGTGACAATTTTAATTGTAATAAATGAGTCATTTTATTGTAGTGAAGGTCAATAAAAATTTTCAATTTTAGATATTTTTAATTTAGAAATTTTTTAGAACGGTGCGGATTCTGGAGGACCAATACTTAGCCCTAGTGATACCAAAAGATTCAGTTACATCCAAGTCCTCTCCTTTAGCCCCCATCAAGCAATGCCCACTCAAAATTCCTTACAAGATTTGCCAACACAAGCTCAAAAAACAGGCATGGCAAATGAAATTCCTGGACATCCCTACTGCCAGATCCAAATGGAATGAACTCATAGTCATGTCCTCTGAAATTTATAGAACTGTTCAAGAATCTCTGAGGCCAAAAGTCTTCAGGGTCAGTCCATGTCTTGGAGTCCCTCGCAGTGCCCAAGATTGGTTAAAATCATAGTTCCTGCAGTAAAGTCGTAGCCCATTACTTTGACATCTTGAGTTGTTTCTCTCGTTGATGGTAATGGGAAAGGAGTGTGCAAGCGAAGAGCCTCTTTTATCACCAATTTGAGATATTACAATTTGTCTAAATCAGCTTCTGCTATGTTTGATTTTCCAGGAGCAATTCTCTTCACTTCATTCTGTGATTCTTTCTTGATTGTTGGGTGCCTTATGAGCTCTGTCATTATCCGCGCAAAAAACAAAGCAAAAAGAATAATTTAGGAAAAGAAAAGTGTTGTTAAAGCATGATTAACCTCTGTGTTATCCAAAATATGCACTAGCAAATATGATTCGATACCACTGATGTTAGAATTGAGCTAGAGTCACTAGTTTTTGATCTTTTGTTCATTTATTTATTTTCCTGTAGACGATATCTTGTTTGCTAGACTACAAAGATAAATCTAGTACAACGTTAGGAAAAAAAGAAAAAAAATTGAGGATCATTAAGCAAACTGCAAGCAATTAATTATTCTAAAAGATAACTGTATTGTATAAGTAAGTTTTTTTTTTTTTTTTTTGCCTATTAAAATGGTCAGGTGCACAGACATTAATAGATGAATTATTTATTTAAAGTAGGGCCAAATCAGATTTAGCCCTTATTTGCTTTTATTTCATTTGTAAATAAATTTTAAATATGATTCATTTGTAAGAATTTTAAATTTACTTGAACCAAGCACATTTTACCAATAAAAATAGGATAAAATAATTTTATAAAATTAAAAAATTAATTGAAATGAATTTTATAAAATTTTTATTTAAACTAGATACACTCACTTGAATTTACAATGAATTTCATTATCATATTTGAATGTAAGATATTTGAGTGTAGATTTGGATTTCAATTAAATCTTTTATTTGAAAACTATATGAATTTATATTTATAATGATTTGAAACAAATTCATAATGAATTTAATAACTCATTTAATAAAAATTAAAAATATTATATAACTATATGGTATTTAAAATTTTTATATTTAAAATTTAATTTTTAAAATTTAAAAATTTTAAATTAAATATTTACATCCAAACACATTCTAATTTTTTTAATTAATTTGAACCAAACAAATTTTTAAATTATTTTTGAAAGGGGGTAATTTTTTTTTTAACAAATGAAAGTGGGTAATTTGTAGCCACCGAACTCAACTTTTTTATCAAGTTTTATTTTCTCATTTAATCGTACTTTTGATTTTATTTTTAATAAATCTCCATAGATATTTTCTGGCCAGTATCAATGATGTAGATAATAAAATTATTACACTTTATAAAATAGCCACCACACTTTAGTATATGACGTCGTGTCATACTATGTATCTCAATAATTCTCTCTTTTCTCCTTTAATTTTTAATATTAAATTAATTTTTTATAATTTATTTTGTCTTCCCATCACGCCAAATGCTCCGATTTAATAAAAAAAAATCTTTAAAATCAAAATAAAATAAACTTTCAAGCAATTCCATTTATCAATAACAAATCATCTATCAAAAACTAGACAAACCAAACCACTCAGTTATCAACAACAAATATCTTCGTTAAAAAAAAAAAAGCAAATGCGAAAGCAAATAGAGAAAACGGGAGGGTATAGAGAGCGGAGAAGCAAAGACCGCTGCTGCTGGCATTGGGGAGCAACAACTATGGTCAAGATCTCGACTGTACGCATCATGATGCCACCAAATAGCTCTGTGGAAAGGTCTAAATGGCAGATCTACAACTTGATTAAACAAGGAACGCATGAACAATGTTAGTGAGGAGTATTCACCTAGCGTGTGCCGTTGATTTGAGGCGACACTGATTGGATTAGTTAACAGACAAGAGAAGGAGCTAATACACAGAGAAGATGATGAGAGCATAAAATAATTAATTGGCCATGTATAAAAATTTTAAGTAAATTAATTAAAAAAATTATTTTAGACTGAACGAGAACTGCCTATGCCCAATTAAAAAAATTAAGTAAAATATTAAAATATAATAATAAATATTATTAATATATAAAATATTTAATATTTTTAATATTTAAAATACTTAATTATTGAATATGAAATACGTAAAATAAAAAATATTAGGCATTCCGCCACTAAAGTGATGCAATACCAAAATATTAAACAAATTCACTCTTGTTACTTGGAATGGCGGAGTCCAAAAAAAATTATTCAATCAATCCGCCATTTGTATTGGCGAATTTGTAAGTCCTCCCATAAAAAATGGTGAAATTGAATTTTATTTATCATATCAGCTAAAGTTACTGTAAATTGATAATTTTTTTTCTTTTCTACCGCAAAATGAAATTTCTCTGCAAATAGTATAAGATGTAAAAAAAATTTTCCAACAAATTGGGGAAAAAAAAAAACATACCGACACAAGAATAATGTTACATCAACATTAATCACAGGGAGTTGCAACAGCAAAAAGATGAAACTTTTTGTGTATGGTGAGACCAGTGCACTCGGTAATGTCTAAACCCTGTTCTTTTTCTGCACCATGCAATGACCAATCAAACTTGAATAGCAAATTTGCTAACACAAGTTCATCTGTGCTCATTGCAAACTGAACTCCTGGACAAATTCTTCTGCCTGATCCAAATGGTATCAACTCGAAGTCTTGTCCTTTAAAATCTATACAAGTGTTCAAGAACCTGTCTGGCCAGAACTCTTCAGCTCGATCCCATAATTCAGGGTCTCTTCCTATCGCAAAAGCATTGATCATCACTTGGGTTCCTGCTGCAATGTCGAATTCTTTCAATTTAACATCTTGCATTGCTACTCTAGGAACAAGTAATGGAATTGGAGGATGCAATCGGAGAGTTTCTTTGATCACTGCTTTTAAGTAATGCATTTTACTCAGATCATTCTCTGTTATAAATGGTTTGCTTTTGGCCATTTCTCGTAGCTCATTTTGAACTTTCTTCATGATATTAGGATGCCTTAGAAGTTCTGTCATTGCCCATTCCACCACTGTGTATGTGGTCTCAGTGCCAGCTGCAAATACATCCTACCAAATATACAAGATATGCTTAATAAAAATTATAAATATAAATTAATATTTTCATATAATATAATTTGTTACTAAATGCCAAAAAACCATGCACATGTTCTCCAATTTCGATGAACCATTCAATTTAAACAATTTTCAAAGGTTATGTTAGTTAATTTGTCTCATGTTGGTTGATCTTTTTGGATGATTTTAAGTAAGTGTAAATATTTATGTCAACGCCTATGTAATTTCTATGTAACCTGAGTAATTTCTACTGCTAGCTGAGTAATTTCTACTGCTAGCTACTAAATTATTTGTTTGTTTCTTTTATTTTATGAAACATTAAAAAAATTAGGAATAAGAATATGTAAATAATTTATCTTTTAAGATAACTATAGTCATCCACGGCACCTATGATCATCTTTCAAATAATTTAGCTTTTTTTTTAATAGAAAGATTATATAATTTAAATTTTAATAGACCGTACAATAAGAATAGTCTTCCTTTTTAAATTAATAACAGCAAGAATCAAACTATACACCTCACATTTGGAGAGAAGTTACTAAATAATTACTTTCTCATTGACATTATTTAGCTCTTTTACTCTAACAACCTGTGCACAATGACTCTAAGAGTGTGTTTGGTTCAAATGAATTCCACAGAATTTTATGAAATTTATTAGCAAATCTAAATGAGTGTGTTTGGTTTAAATAAAAACTTTATAAAATTTATTTTTAATTCCAATTTCTTAGTTTCGTGGAATTGCTTAATACTAAACTCATTCTTATTGGAATGTATTTGGTTCAAATAAATTTTAAATTTATTTATAAATAAATTCAATTTAAAATTCATTTAGAAATCAAATGAATTTTTTTATGAAATTAAACCAAATAAGAGGTAATTTTTATTTTTCAAAAACAAATTAAGCAAGGATAAGACTGAAATCATAAATTTATCATTTGAATATTTAACTCATACTCTAAAATTATTAGATATATAATTAATTTTCTTACTATATATTTGTATTAATTGAGACATATATATCCATTATTAAGTATTTACAACAATAATATGCTGAGTGTAATTCCAATCTCTAAAATTAATAGTTTCATATGTTATGATTGTGAGGGACGATAATTTCGTATTAGTTAGATTTTTAAAAAAAATATTGTGATGATGGAAAAATTATATGATGAGGGGAGAGTTAATTACCAGAATGATGGCCTTGATGCAAGTTCTGTCAATAGGAAAACCAGCCAAGTTTTCTTTCTGAATCCAAAGCAAAACATCCACAAAATCCTTCTTATTGTCTTCCTTTCCGCCACCACTAGCAATATGTTCATCAACTACAACATCTAAAAATTCATCCACCTCTTTAGCCACTTTCTCCACTTTAGCATACAACCCATTAGCGCGATTCGCCCAATAAAGCCATGGAATATAATCTCCGACGTCAAAACCTCCCAGAACTTCCAGAAATTCCCCTAACAACTCCTTGAAACTTCTCCCTCCTTTTATTGGGCTATACTTCTTCCCTAGAGCTACTCTGCTAACTACATGGTTGGTGACCCTCATAATGGCTTCAGTTAAATTGACTGGTGAAGAAGAAGAAGAGGAGTGTTTGATGGTCTCGATCATGTCAGCCGTCTCTTCTTCCCTAACTTCCCTATAAGATTGTACCCTTCTGTTGCTTAGTAGATGTAGCACGCAGACGCTTTTCATTTGCCTCCAGTATTCACCATAAGGAGCTGCGGCCACATCTTTGTTGTCGTAGAGAAGCATCGAACCAATTCTTGTGCTGGGCCTATCCGCAAAGACAAGGTCATGAGTTTTCATAATCTCGCGTGCCATACTAGCCGATGAGATAATAAGAACTGGTTTGCTCCCTAAGTAAAGCAGCATGATAGGACCGTGTGTTTGAGCCATGGATCGAAGAGAGCGATGAGGGTACATGCCAACTTGGTGGAGGTTTCCGATGATTGGAAAACCAGGTGGAGAAGGTGGTAATGATAGTGATTTACCCTGTGAAGACCATTTCTTCAACAGGAAAATTATGAAGGGCAGCATGGTGAAGAATAAGGGTAGCAACAAGGAGGAAGTTCCATATTGTTGCTCTAAATATTGAAAGAAGCTCAACATTTTTCTTCTTCTCTATTGTCTGTCTATCTTTGCTCCACTAGTTCTTCCTTTATAGATAAAGAACGAAAATGACTGGTATAAATAAGTTTTTTTCTTGTCAAACCAAAAAAGAAGATATTATATGAATAATACTCTAATAACTAATAATGTTATCTATTTAAAAATAATAATAATGTTATCAATATTTATAATTTTTTATATAGGAAAAAGACAAATACTGAAAAGGTTATGTTTTCCTTGTAATTAGTTCACTTTGCTCCATTCACAAATTAATGAAAATTTTTCCAGTTATCAAATACTAAAGATAATTATAACGATTTAATTTATAAGTTCCCTCTATTTATTTTTACAATTAAAAATTAAATTGATAGTATAATATTATATTTATAATACTGTTACTGCACCAAGTAATATACCATATATATATATATTCATAAACAATTTTAATTTCTCATAAAAAAATTAAACAAATCCGTATATGAATAATTCTAGCATAAACATGATCTTGTGATTATTATTTAGAAGAAATATAATAAATGAACTTGTATCCTAAATCAAACACTCACTGTAAAACTCTGTTTATTGGATACGGATTATTTTCTTTTCTTTTCCTTAAATCAAATCATGAAGTGGACATTTTACTGTGTCATAAAGGGTAAAAAAAAGAAAAAAAAAATTGGAGGGCATTTGGTTTATCTTATGGATGAAACTCATGCTAATTTGTTTAACTTAGCCGATTTTACCATATTAAGCTCTAAAATTAATATGTTTTGTCGTAATATTTTGGCACATGTTCACACACAAAGTGTGAGGGTGAATTGTTTAAATGGTTGCTAAAGTTTAGTTAGTTTTTTAAAAATGTCATTTAATTTTAATTTGTGAGAGTTTGGTCACTAAATTTTGATTTTTTTTTTCAAATATAGTCTCTTTTTAAGATTTTAAGCTTTAAAATTATATAATATTACCATTTCAGTCCAAAAGATTATTTTTTTACAAATAAATTTATAGGTTCTAAAGATAATAAGTAAAATAAAAATATATATTTTTGTTTTCTCCATACTTCCATTGCACAAAGCTTTGTCCATTATTTGTGTTTATTTAACTGGTCTAATACTAATAGTTTAAGAGTGTTAAGATAAAAATTATACAATGCATGACAGAAAGATATTAGTATTCACCAAAAATATCATAATCAATACTGTGACTGTGTTGCATACAATAGAAAGGTTTATATTATTAATATTATTATTGTAACGCCCACCTAATACATTACATTTATTTGCATAACATGCATAACATATAGACATGAGAAATACATGAGATATGTGTGGTATTAATTCCAATGTTAAATAGGAGAAGATTATAAATGTTTACAATTAAGTCCAT
>CATIWM010150957.1:0-35095 GCA_949671775.1 Mallotus repandus | reverse complement strand
TGCGACAATTCTATAGGTAAAGCCAACCTATAAGCTACTGGACCAACCCTCTCAATCACCTCATAAGGACCAATATACCTAGGGCTCAATTTCCCCCTTTTACCAAACCGCAAAACTCCTTTCCAAGGTGAAATCTTCAGGAAGACCTTGTCACCCACATTGTATTCAATTGGTTCCCTCTTTAAGTCTGCATAACTCTTTTGCCTATCTTGGGCTACCTTTAGTCGATCCCAAATAAATTGGATCTTCTCTGTTGTCATTTGTATAATTTATGGACCAACTAATTGCCTTTCCCCAACTTCATCCCAACATATTGGAGTTCTGCACCTCCTACCATATAGGGCTTCATAAGGTGCCATTCCCAAACTAGAATGAAAGGTGTTGTTGTAGGCAAATTCCATCAATGGCACATATTTATCCCAACTACCTTGTAATTCCATCACACAAGTTTGAAGCATGTCTTCAAATGTCTGGATTTTCCTCTCTGATTGACCATCTGTTTGGGGATGAAAAGCTGTACTAAATCTCAACTTAGTACCTAAAGCATGTTGCAAACTTGGCCAAAATCTGGATGTGAATCTTGGATCCCTGTCAGATACAATAGAGAATGGGACACCATGCAATCTAACCACTTCTCTAATGTATATTTTAGCTAGTTTATCTAGTGAATGACTCACTTTCATAGACCAAAAGTGAGCTAATTTAGTCAATCTATCCATAATCACCCAAATAACATCATGTCCCTGCTGAGTTCTAGGCAATCCAACCACAAAATCCATTGTGATATGCTCCTACTTCCATTCAGGAATAGGAAGAGGTTGCAATGTTCCCGCTAGGTGTTGGTGTTCTGCTTTAACCTGTTGACAAACTAAACATCTAGCCACAAACTCTGCAATGTCTTTCTTCATCCCTGACCACCAATAGTTGTCCTTCAAAGTACAGTACAACATGGTACTTCCTTGATGCATAGCATATGTTGCGTTATGTGCCTCCTCCATTATCTCCCTTTTCAAAACTTCAACATTTGGTATGCATTGTCTGTTCCCATAAAGCAAAGTACCATCATCTGAAATCACAAAGTCTGCCCTATTACCCTACTTGACTTGCTCCTTGATTTTTGCCATTTATTCTCATAATTTTACTCATTTTGAGTTACATCAAAATTCAAAAATTCTCGTTCTTCGATCAAGCACAAGTCATGGCTTAACCCAATACACTAGCCTAACCATGTATACTAGCTTATACTTAAACTCAACCAATGTATATATAAATGCAATGTAATATGTATGCAAATGTAACTATAGTAGAGTATGGGTGTGACAATTACCATCATGCACCTTTGAAAAGTAGTGGGACCATTGCACAACTTAAAGGGCATGCGCCGATAAGCATAAGTTCCATAGGGACAAGTGAAAGTATTTTTCTCTTAGTCCTTAGGGTGAATGAGGATTTGAAAGAATCCCAAATACCCATCCAAATAACAGAAAAAGGAATGCTAAGCTAACCCCTCTAACAATTGATTAATAAATGGGAAAGGAAAATGGTCTTTCCTAGTAGCCTTATTCAGCTTTCTATAGTCAACGCACATTCTCCATCCTGTGACAATTCTAGTGGGAATTAGTTCATTATTCTCATTTTTAATCACTGTCATTCCACCCTTCTTAGGAACCATATGAATTGGGCTAACCCAATTACTGTCTGATATTAGATATATGATGCCAGCATCTAACAGCTTCATGATTTCCTTTTTAACCACTTCTTTCATATTAGGACTTAGTTTTTGTTGATTTTCAATAGAAGGACTACAACCTTCTTCCAAATGAATCCTATGCATGCAAAAAGAAGGGCTAATCCCTTCAAGTCATCAATAGTATACCCTATAATTTTTCTATAGTCCCTAACTCATCTAAGTAATTTATCCATTTGTTCACATTTTAACTGTGCATTAACAATAATAGGATAAGTAGAATTAGGTCTTAGAAAAGCATAGCTCAAGTAGGGAGAAAGTTGTTTAAGTTCAACTTTTGGTGCATCTTCCTCCCTCAAAGCATAAACAAGACATATATTATGAGGTAAGGGCTCATACCTTAGGGATTTACCACGTGGAAGCACATGATTTGCATTTGAAGTGTTAGGATAAGCTACTATCTCACTGTTCTCTTCATCAGAGTCTACCTCTTGGACTAGACTTGCTTCTAATGGATCTTAGGGATGTTGTTAGAATACTTCTTCTACACAACTTTTAACCACATTAACTCAAAAACATGTCTTCACCATGGAAGGATCTTCTACCATCTTGAATATATCAAACTCCACAATCTCTTCCCTAATTTTCAGTTTAATCTTCTCTCTTTTTACATTAATTATTGCCCCAACTATAGCAAGGAAAGGTCATCGTATGATTATGGGAATTTAGAGATCTTCTTCTATCTCTAGAATCACAAAGTTATAAGGTACATAAAATTCCCCAACTTTTACTAGTATATCTTCTAAAATTCCTTCAGGATAGACTATGGATCTATCAGCTAGTTGTAAGGAAATATTTATATGTTTGGGTTCACCTATATGCAATTTCCTACACAAAGATAAAGGCATTATGGTTACACTAGCTCTAAGATCACAAAGAGCTCTAATAAGGGAAAATTTACTAACAACATAGGGTATAGTGATACTCTATGGATCTTTGAGCTTTGGAGGAAGCTTTATTTCTAATCAAAGCACTGCATTCCTCATTCATTGGTATGGTTTCATGATCATCCCACTTCCTCTTATTAGATATAATATCTTTAAGGCATTTGGCATAATTTGGCCTTTCAGTGACTACCTCTGATGATACACTAAAAACCCTCAACTACTGATGTAAAGACACGTGTAGAGTGGGGCTCATTGTCACACAACATCAGGAGTCTCTGACTTATTGACCCATATCACACCCAATACACCTGAGACATTCTTGCTCTAAATCCTAATTTAATCTATCTGACCAACCAGGGAGGACTCCTCCCTGGATGCTTTCCCTTCTCAAGGTCCAAAAGTGAGGTGCTTCTAAAAGAACCGTATGTAATAAAGTTGTCCAACTGACGTACCCCTATCGCCTATCATATAAGGTACTGACTAGACAAATAGTGACCTCACACGACGCAGCTACCAAGGGTAGTGTCCCTCCCAATTAGAAGGCAACACGTGTTGTACTTCCTAATAAACTCTACCATAAAGAAACTTCTGCAATCAGAGGCACATGTATCACTTTTTCATATAACTCATGTCCCTCTTAACACATACTAAACTTTTATGATCATCTTTCTTCTTCCTTTTCTTCTCTTCTCCATTCTTTACTTTCTGACTAAGAAATTACCATTTTTTAGAGCTCCTATGAATCCAAAGACTGACTTTCCCAAAGCCCTCCTTGACTGAGCTCTTCTTCTTTTGCTAGATCATTTACACTCTAGGTCAAGGCTGATGCTAAGGAGAAAAGGTTGTGAACTAACATTTGGCACTGTCTGTGGGAGAGGATATTTTTTCAGTGCATATTAGTTATCCTTTATAATAAATTTTAAGGTGTTAAAATATTAAAGGTTTTTGTGTTTCTCTGTGAGAATGGTTGGTTTAGCAACTTCAGACAATGGAGGTGAGAGAGCCGCGAGGGGAAGTGATGGCCAGGTAGCAGGGACTTCAGCACCACCTAAGACTATTAAAGTTAGTGTAGATTTCCTCAAGGATTTGATGAACAAGGTAGAGTTTTTAACTAATATGCACATGCATAGTGAGAAGGGAAAGATGGTAGTTCCAGATCCACAGGTTCTAACTCCTCAGGTTGATAGAAGAAGGCGTCTCTTCAGATATGAAGATGACACACAGTAGTCCAGCTTAACATCCCCCATAGGACCCCAAGAAACACGGGAAGGAGGATCTCATCATCCTCAGACATTAAAAAGAGAACCTGGAGGAGCTGGACAATAATGTGAAACCAGGAGGGGTTAGGGATGCTCTCTCTAGTAACAAACGCATAGAGACTACTTGAAGGAGTGATAAGGTGGTCGATTCTTAAGTACATGGTAGGGAATCTCATGGTAGAAGGCATATAAGTCCCGCTTACACCTCCTATAACACTGATGATTGGGAAGAAGACCTGAGAGAATTCATGGAGTGGAAGAGATCTAGAGCGGATAGGAACAAACCCACCAATTATACTATAAACCCAGTCTCACCTTTCTTTAAGCCAATATAGAAAGATCCAATACCTAGCAAGTTTAAGCTACCTAGCTTACCCTGCTATGATGGAACAACCAATCCTCGAGACCATGTGATCAAGTTTAGAACTATTATGGAGTTTTACACCCATTCGGAGGCCACATTGTGCAAGATGTTTCCAACCACCTTTACAAGAGCCGCTAAAACCTAGTTTAATCATCTTCCCTAAATAGTACTCACTCTTTTAATGACTTCTGTAAATTATTTGTAAGTAGGTTCACATCTAGCATCCCTACTGAGAGGGAAACATCCTACTTAGAAACCATCATACAAGGAAAGGGAGAAAGCCTCCATGAATACGTGGCCCAATTCAATATGAAACTTTGAAAATCCCTCATTTGGAGCACTTGAGAGCCATAGAGGTGATCATAAAGGGAACAAATAGTGCACCTTCCTTTATCTCTTTATCCAAAAATAGGCCAACTAATCTTATCGCTGTTATGGACAGAGCAAAGAAATACATCAAACAAGATGATTCCTTCCGCTCAAGGAAATTCACCCCAAAGAGAAAGGAGCCCTTAGAAGAAACCTCTCCTTCTAAGTGGGTTAAGAGGGGTGTAAACACTTCATATGTTAGGCCACCACCACAAAGGATTCTAAAGAGACTATTTACTCCCCTAAGGGAGGAAATATAACACTTTTGAATGCTTCTAGACAAGAGGTATTAATGACTATTAAAGACAATCAGTATGTTCAGTGGCCGAGGGATATGCCTTCCAACCCCACAAACTATGACCAGAAAAATTATTATCTTTTTCATTGAGTAGTGGGCAACAACACAAATGGATGTCACCAACTGATGTTGGAGATTGAGAGATTGATAAGACAGGGACATTTAAGGAGCTTTTTCAAGCAAGATGAATCTTAGCCTAAGTAGCTTGAGCAAGCGAAAGAAACTATCATCCCAAGGGCGTTAAAAGATAAACAACTAGCTCTTCCTTCTGATGCAGGAACCGAAGGAGTCATACATATGATATTAGAGGCATATTCCTCCCCAGAAGCAAAAAAACTAGATAGAGACTTACATGGAACCTCCAAGAAGATAAAGGGAAAACGAAACAAGACTCCCAGATGTGCTTGGTAACTTTTAGTCCGAAGGATACTCAAGGAGTAGAAATTTTGCATGCTGAAGTAATGGTAGCAACGGCAGTGATAAATAACTATATAATAGACAAGATATTGGTGGATGATGGAAGCTCCATCAACCTACTGCCATATTATGTTTTCAAAAAGATGGGAATCTGAGATGATTGCCTGGTACCTGTACGCTCAAACCTAAAGGGGATTGATGATGCACCGATTAAAGTAGAGGGGAAAGTAACATTGCCCATCACCTTGGGCGAGAGGGGTGATGATGGAAATCTGGGAAGGAAGAGAACTGCTATGGTTGAGTTTGTTGTGGCTAAAGTGTCCATAGCCTGCAACAACATCATAGGGAGACCCATACTATATAAGTTCTACCTCAGAACGTGCATAAGATACATGTGCATGAAAATGCATTTCGAGGATGGTCTAATCACAATCAGAGGAAGGAAGTTAGAAGTCAAATACTACCGTTCCGTCTCTTTAACTCTGCTAAGAAAGGAAGACATTTTACTCTGTGAAAGCAATGAAGTAGAAAGGAGCATAACCGATTGAGAGAACAGAGCCAGAAAGGGACCTGGAACCTTATACCCTCTCTTTAGAACATCTAGATAGATTCATCTAGGTTAATGCACATTTGAGTCCGAAATAGAAGATTTTAGTGACGGAGTTTCTTGAGAAATATGTTCCCACTTTTGCTTTCAAAGCAAGTAACATGTATGGGATCAACCTAAATTTTATGAAGCATGAATTGAATGTGGATCCTAGTATTCCTCTAATGAAGTAGAAGAAGAGATTCTTTCCCCCCTCATAAGCAGAAAGCCATAGACAGGGAGATTTATAAACTGATTGAGGTTGGTTTCATGAGGGAGGTGACATATCCTACCTGGCTAGCCACTGTTGTATTGGTCAAGAAGGGAAATGGCAAGTGGATGTTACGTATAGACTTCACAGACCTTAACAAGGCCTGCCCAAAGGACTGCTTCCCATTACCATTGATTGACAAATTGGTAGATGCAACAGCCGGATTCAAGCTCTTAACTTCGGTAGATGCCTTGTTGGGGTACTATCAAATCCCCATGAGTCTAAATGATGAGGAGAAAATACATTCATAACAGAAAAAGGGACCTATTGCTACAAGGTAATGCCCTTGGGATTTAAAAATGTTGGTGCAACTTACTAACGACTTGTGAATAAAATCTTCAAAGACCAATTGGGGAGGAAATTAAAAGCTTAGGTTAATGATATGATAATCAAAAGTAGAAGCTTTGAATAGCACTTGAAGGATCTAGAAGAAATTTTTAGGGTATTGGACCATTATGTAATCAAGTTAAATCCAAAGAAATGTTCTTTTTTCATCGAGGGAGGAAAATTCTTGGGTTATATTGTTAGTAGCAAAGGAATAGAGCCCAATCTAGAAAAGATTTAGGCTATTCTAAACATGCCTTCCCCTTCAAGCACAAAGGATGTTCAGAGGCTGACAGGGAGAATAGTTACCCTACACAGGTTCATATCAAAATCTACAAAGAGGTGTTTACCCTTCTTTAAAAAATTAAGTAAAGTTTGAGCTTTTGAATGAAGTAAAGAATGTGAAAGAGCCTTTGAGGAACTAAATGAATATCTCCAGTCTCCTCAAACTCTAAGTTGGCCTATCTAGGGAGAAGAATTGTTCATTTATATATCTACCTCTAATTAGGTAGTCGATGTTATGTTGGTTACGGAGAAAGGAGAAGCACAGAAACCTGTCTACTATATAAGCAGGGTATTAAAGGGGGCAGAACTGAAGTACTCTCAAATGGAGAAGTATATATACGTCCTCTTAGTGGCTGTGAGGAAGTTTTGAGTCTACTTATTAGGGCACCAAGGAGTGGTTCACACCGATACTCCTCTTAGATGCACCTTGAAAAGACCTTCAATTGAGGGGAGGGTGATTATGTGGGTTGTAAATATTGGAGGGTATGGACTCTAGTTTAAACCAAGGAGAGCCATTAAAGCCCAAGCCTTGGTTGATTTCATTACTGAATGTGGATTCAATTAGTCAGACCTTAAAGAGAAGCAAGAGATAGATAAAGAGAAGCAAGAGATAGATAAACAGAATGCCTTAGTGACAGATCCTGGTACCTCCTCTCATTTTTCTTATGAATGGAATTTATATGTGGATGGATCTTTTAGTGTGGGAATAGGTGGAGCATAAATAATTTTGAACGGCCCCCAAGGGTTTTAAATTAAATTTTCCTTAAAGCTTGATTTTCTTACGTCCAACAATATAGCCAAGCATGAAGATGTCATAAGGGGACTCTCACTGGCTAAAGCTATTATGGTTGTTAAACTAAAAGTCCATACTGACTCCAGTTAATTGTAAATTAGATCAATGGGATCTTTAGAGCTAAAGATAAAGTAATGGAAACTTACCTTTAGAAAGTGAGGGAGATTCTATTAAGATCTGAGGAAAAGAAAATTTTTGTTTGCGTGATGAAGATACCAAAGGAAGAAAATGATGGAGCAGACTTACTGAGTAAGATAGAAAAGCAATAAGAAAAATCCCCACCTAGCTACGTAGGAATAGAAACTCTAATTGGTCCCATGATTACTGAGCCTCATAAAGTGTGCCCATGTGAAATGCAGCTATCCTGGATAGATCCAATCATCAAATACTTAGAGACGGGAGAGTTACCCTTTAACAAAAATAAGGGCCTTAGAATTTCAGCTAAAGTAGCCAGGTTCACTTTGATGGATGGGAAACTGTACAGGAAGGGCTTTTGTATGCCTTTGCAGAGATGTCTCACAAAAGGAGAAGCTGAGTATGTCATGAAGAAGATACATAAAGGAGTTTGTGAAACTCACATAAGAGGCAGGGCCTTATCTAATTTGGTAATCAAGTTGGGATATTTTTGGCCTACTGTGAGGTGGGGTACCATTGAGTTTGTGAGAAAATGTGGCATTTGCCAAAGATACGTTAACCTTGTACATGATTCTCCTACCTAATGAAGCCTTATACAGGCCCCATGCCCCTTTGCTTAGTAGGGAATTGATATCTTAGGACCATTCCCATCTTCTACGGGTAAAAAATGTTTCATAATTCTAGTTGTGGACTATTTTATTAAGTGGTAAAAGCTGAACCAATGGCCCTCTTAACTACCTCTAAAGCAATCAACTTCTTTTGGAAAAATATGGCATGTAGATTTGGAGTACGGAGGATTCCCATATCTGACAATAGTAAATAGTTTGATTGCATAAAATTCAAAGAATTTACTAATGGATTGAGCATAGATCACTGATTCAGTTCTATCTCGCACCCTCAAACCAATGGCCAAGCTGAGGTGTCAAATTGAATTGTTCTCTAAGGACTGAAGAAAAGGCTAAAAGGGTCTAGAGCTAATTGGGCTAAACAATTACCGAGTATCCTATGGTCATATTGCACAACTCTAAAATCCCCTACTGGTGAGACTTCTTTTTCCCTAACATATGGCACTGAGGAAGTAATACTAGTGGAGATAAGAATGAAATCCTCAAGTGTGTAGTATTGTGACATGGAAAAGAATGATGAAGGGCTGAAGTTGAAACTAGATCTGTTAGAGGGGCTCAGAGAAGAAGCTATGATTAGAATGGCCGCACAACAAAGAAGAGTTGCACAATACTTTAACGTGAAAGTCAAACAACATTTAGTACAGATAGGAGATTGAGTACTCAAGAATCTCAGTGTAATTGGAAAACAAGAAGGGCAGGGCAAGCTCTAGCCTAATTAGGACGGTCCCTTCTGAGTGATAGGGTCTCCTAAGGCAAGAACTTACTACCTTGCAGACTCAGAAGGTAACTGCCTTCCACACTCATAGAACATGCATCACTTGAAGAAATAATTCCAATAAGGGTAACTTTATTTTATTTGCTTTTTTGAATTTGTTATTAAGAAGTGAAGAGTTTTTGCTTTTGTAATGAACTCTTAACTATGAGAACTTTTTTGAATATATATTTGAATGCGCCCTCTCCTCGTGAGGTACTTTTGCTGCTACCAATTCTTTATTCTATCCCCTTGGGTAATTAAAATTGGAAATTTTTTCATAGAAGGATTCAAGAAAAAATTACTATATTCCCACAAGGGAAATCATACAATACATCCTTCACGAGAAAGAGGAGACGTGTCATTATGGACCAATTTCGTCACATCTTAGAAAGGGACAAACATTATATACTAATCATACAAAATAATGCATTCTACTCATACCAAACAATAAATCCTCTTAAGAAAAGAAAAGAGGAAGTTCCAAGCAATATCTCAAAAACATGCAGCAGTCAATCACAATAAAGCCATAAAGAATGATTTGAGATAAAAGCAACCATCAATAGCATAAAGTCAAGATTCATATAATAATAGCCACCAGGCTATGACAATAAAAAAAGAAAATGCTTGGCAAACAAAAAATGATAACATGACCAAAACAGTCCATATCCTAGATAGTGCCTCCAGGCACTCAACCCTGTAAGATAGCGAAACTCAACATTAGTCAAAGTCCTTTTTCTTTACTTCTTCTCCCCCAGCTGGAGTATCTCTTGACTTGATCTCAGCATTCATTTAAAGAACTTCCTGAATTATAGTTAAGTCTTTCTTTGCACCATGCGGCTCAATGACAACAGCATCAAGATGATAAATAGGTGATGGTGGCAAAGTAGCTAGAAGGGGTGTAACTGTCATGACCATGATCCTCCTCCTCCTCCTGTTCACTGCCAGATTCATCACCTCCTACAGTCTCAAATAAGGAGAAATCCTAGTTGGGAAGGTGAGCATAAACTCTCTTCAAGATGTCTTTCCACCTAATGGTGTAGAAATCTGATGATTGAGAAGCCACGATGTCCCTCACCATCTACCTGAGTTCATCAGATTGTTTAAAATCCTCCACAGACTAAGGAGTTGTCTCTTCTTCATCTTTGGTCTCTTTTGGAGTGGCTCTTCATCACTGTCTGAGCCAAAGCTTACCACTTCAGTAGGAACATTTCTTTTTCCTTTATTTTTTCCACTAGGAGGAAGATTCTTTCCCTTGTCAGTAGGGATCCCTTCACTAGTGGCCTCCTTGATCTCTAAAGTTTTTCGCCTTGTGGTCACACTTTGGGGATGAGGGGTTTTCTCACCACCTTCTTGGTGAGACTTTGGAGAAGAGTTGCCAGCTCCTTTCTCTACACCAGCTTCCCTTTTGACTTTGCTCTTTGCTGCCCGTGTAAGTTCCTCGACAGAGAAGTTAAACTTCATTGATCGATTAAAGCTCATGCTATCCTGAGAAACTGCAAAGAAAATTATTATGAGCATAAAAGAAAACACTATAAAACACCAAAAAAAAAACACACACACAAAAACCCACCAGAATCCTTTAAAGAGGCACCACTCATCAATGCCTTTGCCTTAAAAGTCTTCCCCATATCTAGTATTTTTTCTCAACCTTCTTTCTCCTCCTTGGTCAGAGTAGGCTTTCCTTTGGCCTCGTTAGATGCATCTGACTAATCCCTACTAAAACCACACTCACTAATAGGCCCATTCTCTTTTAACCAAGCCACCAAAAATTTATTTTGCCATGATTTATCTAAATTAGGGACCTCACCAATTATGACTAATCCTTGCCTACTCACAAAAGTGAAAAACCCACTAGACATTCTTTTGTGTTCAAAGAAAACACTAAACATATTCACAATGGGAATGATACCTAGTTTCTCATATAGTTTAGTGAAAGCAAAAACTGGCAGAATTGCATGAGGAGTCAAGTACGCAAGACATTTTGAATAGAAGCTAAAGATTTCTTAGAAGAAATTAGAAGGAGGCAAATCTAGTCCATATTCTATATGTTTTATGAAGAAAACTAGGTCCCTATCATCTGTCTAGGCTCTAGTCCAAGTTCTCAAGAATCACTCATATTGACAAAGAAGAAAACAATAGAGAAAAAGATAGGAAATGTACTATCATACATCAAATTTTTACTGTCCCTAAAAAGGTCCAATGATGAAAATGTCTCTCAAAATTTGACAAATGTCTGATCATTTGTACTGCCTCTGAATTATAGAGTGAGTTTAAAAAAATCAAACTGAGCCTTCAGAGAGTAAAATCAACTTCCAAATCATTAAGTCACACCCTGATTTTTTGAATTATGAGTTATCGGAGTCGTAAGTCACTCATTTCGAGCAATCATTGCTCAAAATGAGCAACTCATCAGACCGATGTTTGTCTCATGAGATTAGAGTTCCACTTCATGAAATTGGAAGCTGGTTTTGATAAAATGGATATCGAAAACACATCCAGAAGACCCTGAAACCTTGAAAAGCAACCCCAGAATAGCACAATCGGAGCCCTAGAAGGCCCCATGACACTCATAAGAGCATGTGATCATGCACAAAGGGCGCGTGATAACGTGCACCAGAGGCATGATCATGCACAAAAAAATGATCACATGCTCCGGTATGCATGTACATGCATAAAAACATGTACACACACTTCTTGGGATGCGTGATCACGTATTTTTTAACACTTTTCCCTATAAATAGGGGTCTCTATTGGCCATTTTCAGGGGGGCCTACATACACTGAAACACTATAGAATTGAAGACTCATGAGTCCTAATTTACACACTTTTGGCTCACGCACTACATCTTCGTAGGATTTTTTTAGATCACTTTTCTACCAAACCCACCCTCATCTTTGTCAAAGCACGCTTCAAAGGTGTACGAATTTGCATTACACACATTATTTTCAACCTCTCAACGAGGACAGCTTAAAAATCCAACGAAGCTAAAGCTTCAAAAACACTAAACAAGCACAGTCGAATTTGAGGACCAAATAATCCTTTTTGCATGTTTATTTTAATGTCTTAAATTTTATTACCGCCAGCAATTGAGAAATTGTTATGATATATGTGATGAGACTGGCAATTTGCATGTTGATTGAATAATCTCTACTTTATTTTGCTTATAATAAACTATCATTTTGCATCAATATGCATTCAATAAACATGAAAAGCTTACTTATCTAAGCTAAAGCTTTGATATTCTGGTCCAATGATGCAATCATCATTATTTATTAGTTATCTTATCATTTAGAAATGCTTTATAGTAATTCCTGCAAGAGCATGAGCTATGTGCATCTGTTTAATCATTCATACTAAAAAAATAATCATCTCTGTTGTGCTTATTTACTGTCCAAATGGATGAATAGATGAAATTGCACATAGTTGTGTTAACCTTTGTCTTGTAGGTGTTTTCTAGATCAGGACTAGATTTACATTTATGTACCTTTTTTCTCTCTTAAATGTATTTACTAGGAAAGCCTTGTAAATAATCATGTTAAATCTCTCTTATTTTCCATTATTATCAATGTGATTGTGTGAATGTGCATATATCAACTGTCATTAGCAAAACTAGGGTACTGCGGTAGCCATATATTGAGTATCATAATGAGAAATAGCCAAAAAGTATATGAGATCTCCTGGGCTCAGAATCTATGCTGGGGACGGTACTTGTTGAGTGACCTGATGTCGTCCTTTTAATCTTTTCCTGGTTTTCTATAAACCAAGTGGCGACTCCAAATATAGAGTGTCTCATGTCCCCCCTAGACCAATCATTTGCCCTATCCCATAAATGGAATAGATGTCCCATCCGATAAAGTTGCCATGTCCCTCGAAATCAGAAAAATACAAAAGCCTTCCCACGAGAGAGAAAAGGCCCCTACACCACGGTCGTTCATGGTGGCGACTCTGGTTAGAGAGATCAATTCAAAAATGGCTATTTCTTATTACACAATACTTAATCATATGGAGCCCTTCGCCATTGCATTTGCACTATAAAATCACACGTGCACTCTTGATCCCAATCAGCTGATAATGATGGAAAGTGATCCACTATGATTCCACACGAGTCATAGGGTGAGCGATTCAGATTTATCACCTTTAGCCTTTACTCGTGATTTTGTCGAACTCATCTTACTAGAGTCTATGACCCAAGTCCTTAAAGGGGGCGACTCAAGTTATCAAAAGAATGCTAGACTTACTGACCAGAGTCCATAATCCTAGTCATGGGGAGGCATTCTTGCTAAAGGAGCCCTTAGCCTTACACCCTCAAATCAGCACATGTAAATAAACTAATAGAAATCTCCACTAGGATCCTACCAAGCTTTGCATGCTAGGCCTGATGTTGTCCGTTTGACCTGACATTCATAAATAATATAACACTCTTAGTTTCCATCACTGATTGACATCATTACCTCCATTCTCATAGACTGTGTGATCCTTGTTTACCTTGCATAAGCTTGGTATGCAAGGAATGATAAGAATCATCCACCTCAATATGAATAGCCTATAAGAACTGGCGAATAGTGACATCTTTTGATGATGGAACCTACGCGTGTTGTTCATTTGTCCTTATCAGATTAAATAGACAATTCAAAATTTTGACTAGATTGTAAATGTTTGTATTGAAAGAATCAAATTGTAAACTATCAAATGATACTTTTACGCCTTTTGGTAAACATAGCAAATATTGATGCAGGGACATAAAACTAGACCCCTTTTGCTGGCTATAGCCCCTGCACATATGGGCATGTATGGACTATAGACAACATTTGTGACTTAACGAATGGTCCCCACATTGACATTATGTGATTTCCTCGAGTGCATCTAAGTGTCGTTTCTTAGTTTACCTCTTGATTCTCATCAATACAAATCAAAGTAGCCTAGTTCGAGAGTGAAACCGTAGTCCCCTGCTGACTATTAGGTCAAAATCCACCTAGGAAAGAGATTAAATAACCACGTAGAGCAATAAGGTTGGAAGTAAGAGCTTGCTTGTGAATGGTTTGTTCTTTTTATAGGAAAAGCTAATAATCTCTTATATAATCTTGCATACATGACATACACATAGGTAGCATATACTAACCATATTTTTTTTGCAGCCATCTATCATAATAAGACTATGCATGAGCACGTCATGCATACATACCAATCGTATTCTTTTGCAGGCACATCCCATGCATGCATTATTCATCATTTGTCTATTGTATCTCACTAATGTACAGTAACCAAGATCTCAATATGAGTGACCATAAGCCTGAGTCTTGTTGCCATAATTATAGGAGAATGAGAGTAACGATTCAAAGCTTGCTCGAAGATGGCACCATGATCGAGAACATCCAAGCCCAAACAAGTCTCACTAGACATTTTCTGCACAACCTCGACAAGGCTGACTAGAAAAGCCTACAACCCTATGGAATGCTATGCATCAAAACTTTCCAGCATGTATGTCTTTACCACAGCCTCTTACATGCAGCAATGTCATTTTGGGATCCAAACGAGCATATGTTCTAGTTCAACACTATAGAGCTATGCCCGTTATACAAGGAACTTAGTGCCATTGCAGGATGCACCCCTACCAAAACAAAAGAGGCAATCTTTATTGACCAAGATATCAAATATCCCAAAATTGGATCAGTACTCCTTGACCTAATCCCACAAAAGCTTGTTGAGTTAGCTACTATAAACAAACAATTGATTTGTATACAACTCTTGAATGCCTATACAACAAAGGAACCAGGAAGCCTACCGTGGGCACGATTTCTCACTTGCTACCTCTTCATCCAATACTTCACAGTGTCACGCGACGGATTAGGAGATTACAAGTTACTCCAAGTGATTGAAGGCATAGAATGCAGAATGACTCCCTTCCCACCAATCTTAGCAGAAACCATTTAGGGCCTAAATGATTACAGAATTGGAAAATATTTAAGCTTTAATGGAAGTCCCCTGTTACTCCATATTTTGTTACAAGAAAAGCTAAGCCTTCTAGAAAAACCTGCTGGTAATTGGATGAAGTACCAACCAAGAAACCACCAAGAAAGATATATCAAAGATATCAGTGGCCACTCAATATATATCTCGGTCGAGCAATGGATCGACAGTATGAAAAATGCCCCAGAAGAGCAGATAACCTAGAGATGCCCTTGGCAGAGACTGGAGCATGTGACTTTATGCACAAATGTGAATTGCGTAACAATCTCAGGATTCAGATCATGCACCCATTACTACCCGCCATTGGTAATAAGACAGTATGGGGTAAAGCAGCACGTCCATCTAGGCCTGCAGACTTCTCAGGAGGAAGAATGTATCAAAGATTCATCGACTATTTCAAAACAACATGGCAAAGGAGAATCATTCAACACTTTACCACCAGTGATTAGGACAATCTTACTGGCAAGACCTATAAGTAGTAGGTGATCTATAGACAAAATCGCCTGTTAAATAATTAATATAGAAAACTTTAGCTTTTGCTTTTCCTTTATTTGAAACTGATGATGTAATGAACTCTAAAGTTAATGCAATGAAATCAAATTTTGCTTACTTGTTTGATGTCCTCTCTGATGGTAGTGTGCATTGCATTAATCAAAATACTTGCATATTTGGTAGTCATTCCATATATACTGAACCATTTAATATTGGCACAGAAAATGAACCACGCATTTTGCATATTTTGACAGTTGTTACCCCTGAAGAGAGGAGAGAAATTGAAAAAATATTAATAAAATATTTAAAAGTATATGCTTAGAGATACGAAGACATGCTCGGCATCGATAAAGACATCGCTCAACACTACATTCCTACTAAAGAAGGGTGTAAACCAGTAAAGCAGAAGCTGAGAAGACTCAGACCAGAATGGGCCCAATTGGTAAAAGAAGACATCGAAAAATAGATCAAGGCTAAGTTCCTAGAGGTGGCAGATTATCTAGAGTGGTTAGCAAATGTTATGCCAGTGCCAAAAGAAAGATGGAAGGGTCAAAATTTGTGTTGACTACAGAGATCTAAACAAAGCATGCCCAAAGGATGACTTCCCTTTGCCTTACATAGATGTGTTGATAGACAACACTACTTCTTGCACAATGTATTCCTTCATGGATGGATTTTCTAGATAAAATCAAATCTTGATGGGCATCATTGACAAAACAAAGATGTCCTTCATAAGAAAATGGGGCACTTACTATTACAGGGTAATGCCTTTTGGCCTAAAAAATGTAGGTGCATCCTACCAAAGAATGGTAATAGATATATTTCAAGACATGATACACAAAGAGGTCGAAGTGCATGTAGATGACATGATGGTTAAGATAGGAACCAGAGAAGGGCACCCAGCTACTCTCAAGAAATTCCTCAAAAGGGTTGAAAAGTACAGCCTCAGGCTTAATCCCAAGAAGTGCGTATTCAGGGTAACTTTAGGCAAGATGCTGGGATATATTGTCAGCCAAAATGGGATCAAAGTGGATCTAGATAAAGCAAAAACAATCAAAGAAATGCCAGTGCCAAAAATAGAGAAAGAAATCAGAAGGTTTTTAGGGAAGCTATAATTCATAAGTAGGTTCATCGCTAAGTTAACAGCAGTTTGTGAGCCCATTTTCAAGCTACTCAGAAAAGATCAGCAGTCATATGGAATGAATAGTATCAGCTAGCGTTCGATAAAATCAAAAACTACCTGGCCAATCCACCAGTTTTGAAACCACCCAAGTCTGGGTTGCTATTAACCCTGTACTTAGCCATTGAAATGAATATAATCAGTGTAATGCTAGCCTAAGAGGGAGAAGGGGAAGCGGAACATGCAGCCTACTACTTGAGAAAGAAAATGCTGCCTTATGAAGAAAAGTACAGTCAAGTCGAACAAATATGCCTAGCAATTATGTGGGTAATAAAGAAACTCAGACACTACTTTCAATCTTACAAGATCCAACCCGTGTCCAAAATGGATCCCATGAGGCATCTCTATGAAGCTCCGTCCTTAGTGGGAAAATTTGCCAAATGGCTCATTCTACTTACAAAATTTGATGTACAGTATCTAAATAAGAAGATAGTGAAAGGGAGAGTAGTCACTGAATTCCTAGCCCTCAACCTGATTCCAGATTCAAAAAAAATTCAACTAGACTTCCCAGATGACCTCAGCATGACCATGAAGGTGTAAGGATGGCGTATGTACTTTGACTGGGTAGTCAATCAATTCAGAGCAGGAGTCAAGATTATACTCCTAACACCAGAAGGCGAAGTGATGCCGATTACTAAGAAGCTAGCATTCAGGGTTACAAATAATGAGGCAGAATATGAAGCATGTGCACTTGGCATGGAAGCTTTGATAGCTCTAGGAGTGATAGAAGTCAAAATATTCGGGGATTCCATGTTGGTAATCAATCAGACAACAAAAGAATGGGAATTGAAAGAACAATACTTGAGGTCGTATCTGAGTAACCTGCAGCGGTTCGCCTTATCTTTCAAAAATGCAAATTCATCCATCTCCCTAAAAACCATAACCAAATGGCAGACGCACTCGCTTCCCTAGCATCAATATGGGAAGGACCAGCCAAAATGCCCATGAAGCCTTTAATCCTACTCAAATTAGAGCAACCTAGTCATAAATGCCTCAGAATAGCAGAAATAAAAGCAGATAACAAACCTTAGTTCTACAATATACAACAATACCTCACAAAGAGAATTTACCCTGAGAAGGCAGTAGAAAAATATAAGGCAGTCATCTGACAACTGCCATTAAAATTCACATCACACTAGGGTATATTATATAAAAGAACTTTAGACGGGATACAACTCAGATGTCTGGATGAGACAGAAGTGGCTAGAGCAATAGAAGAAGTACACGACGGTGTTTATGGTTCGCACATGAATGCCATCATTCTACCTAAGAAGTTAATGAGATAAGGGTTCTTCTGGATGATGATGATGGGAGACTGCATCAGATTCGTAAGAAGGTGCCATAAGTGCCAAATTCATAGGAACATCAGCCATCTTCCCCTAACAGAGCCACACTCTATCTCTTCTCTGTGGCCCTTCTCAATATGGGGGTTAGACATAATCAGAGAAATTCACCCAACACCCTCGAACAGACACAAGTTTATCCTAGTAGTAATCGACTACTTCACAAAGTGCGTTGAAGTAGAATCATACACAAAACTAGGGGCAAAACAAGTGGTAAAGTTCATTAAAAAAAATTTATTCTGCCGATATGGGATTCCCCGTCATATAGTTTTAGATAATGGTGTTCAGTTCCAAGGGGAAGTGAGAGAATTGCTAAGGAGTTATAAGGTGGAGCATCATAAATCCTCACCTTACTGCCCACAAGCAAATGGGGTGATCAAAGCTACAAATAAAAACATCAAAAAGATCTTGTCAAAGATGACTCATACTTAACGCGATTGGGCAGATAGACCACCATATGCATTGTGGAGATACACAACAATAGTCAAAACTTCAACAGGAGCCACTCCTTTTTCACTAACATATGGATCTGAAGCAGTACTCCCAATGGAAATAGAAATCAAATCACTGTGAATAGCAATTGAATCTCAACTACCTGAAGCACAATGGGTCCAACAAAGGAACGACAACCTCACCATCCTAGATAGTCAGAGACTTAAAACACTGTATCATATGCAGTTATAGCAAGCTTTACTGACTAGGGCCTTTAAAAAAAAGTTAAATACAATCGTGTGAAAGCTAGAGACTGGGTGCTAAAATAAGCCAAACAGAATGTCTCAGACCCTAGAGGGAAGTTCAGGCCAAACTCAGAAGGCCTATATTTGGTCAAAACTATTCTATCAAGAGGAGCTGTCAAGCTAATGGATTATGAAGGAAATGAGTTCTCTGAATCTACCACACAGACCACTTGAAGAAGTACTATGTCTAGAGCAAAAAATAAAAATAAAAATAAAAAAAATCCCTCTGAGTTGAAAACTGAAAAAATGCTGCTCATGCAAAAATTAAGGAATTTCCTACTAGGTTGAAAACCCGAAAGGGTGGCCTAGGCAAAAGTTAGGGAGACGAAAGAAAATACTTAGTTAGAAAACCTAAAAAGGCTAACTAAGGACAGGGGCACTATCGATTTAAAATTTGCATAAATGCAACTGTGCTTTTCTTAAATTTCTTTAGTAAATATGCGAATGCTTGTCAAATCATGTAAGTACATTTCAGAAAATGCAATACATCATTATCATCTGAATCCATCAAGCATGCTAAGTATAATTTGCATATTTTCATTACATGCTTACAGTTCTTACCTATTTCATTATTTCTCCTCCAAATTGCCAGCCACTATCGTCGAACCTTAAAAAAAATCCCAGCTAGGTGTGAAGAGCTCTGAAAAGAGATGCCCTAGGAAAAAGAGGGAAAAGAAAAATATACCTTGATAGGCATGAAGAGCTCTGAAAAGAGACGCCCTATCTAAAATAGGGAAAAATAAAATTAAATAAAGAGGTAGATGAAATAGAATAATCAGACAGAATAGTCATAGTTACATGAACAAATGTCACAATTGGGAACATACAAGTCACTCAATCCAAAGTACAACAATAGCATCCATCAGTACAGAATATAAACACATGGACAAATGACCAGATACAACACCCAGAGTCCATAACCTTAAGAAAATAATACAACACCGAATAACCATAGCAAAAGTCTATACCTAGCCTCCTGAAAACAATTACATCAGCTATGGCTACCATCAAGAACAAGAGCTAAATCTACTTAGGCATCCCTGTCACCGGAGCCCAGCACCGCATCCTTTGCATCCATCTCAAAATTCACCAGTCGTAGATGCAGTTGATCAATCTGCTCACGATAAGACGCTCGCTCCCTCTCCCACTTACAACTAGCAAGAATGTACTCACTCTGCATTAGATAAACATCATGAATCACATCTCATGCATTTATAAAAACATATGTATTTGCATAAAATAGGTACAAATCAGTAAAAGAATAAGGCAGGACACTCTACGCGCTAGTGAACTCTACAAAATACTCATACGTGCTAATTGTAGCAGTATACCAAGATTGAGTAGTGGAAACAGGCACCTACAAAGCAAAATAAATCAGATAACATACAAATTAAGGAAAGAGAAAACCCTCACAGAGTCAAGAGACTAACATGAGTAGCGTATGTAGGCACTACATCCGATAGTGGTGTACCCACTCTAAGTAAAGAGAAACGTGCTCCTGCTCCTGTAACTAACAGCCCATACAACATCGAGGCTGCAACACCCACAAAATCACCAAGAACGGCACCACTAGATCCCATACTACTGGCATGTGTCATCCACTTAGTCCTAGGGCCACTTTCCTCATCAAAATGAGAAGAATCTGATCTCCTTCGACGACGTCCATAACACTACAGATAAACTCTCATAACTCATGTCATTTACTATTTAAAACTAACAAAGTTTGTTACATGCTTATATGAAAACAGAGAAAAAAACACAGGTCAGGAGCATATCGGGTCAAAAGATGCTACCCTAGAAGCAGAGCGACCCTGGGATGCCTATGAAGTCCTAGCTCTAGAACTCGAAGGCTGTGAAGGATTTGCCTAAGGAGATGGAGGAGGAACAAATTCACTAACCACAAAATCAATCAATTGTGGCACTAGAGTCATCATATAAGAAAAATGAGCTCCCTCTAGGAAATCCTTAAAAGGATACACTCTCTCAGCTACATCGAGCTCCTTTCCAACAAGCTCTCGACCCTAAAATATTTCTCTAAGAGGAGCAATAGGAACTCTTCTCATGAACAGTCCATCCCACCAATGATAGACTCGCTCACCCAGGTACCATACCTTGTCGATAAGGTCAGGCAGCAAGACACTCCTCTGTGTCAGGCGCCAAGCCACCCCCATCTCAATCAACCAATCTTATCGCTTCATCCACCAGCAGGGAAAAATTTTCCCGAGGAACATATAAGCAAAAGGTTGTCAAAGAATAAGAAAGCAAAATCAAAATGCACCATACCTGATTATGGGCCAACCTACTTAATAAACCTCTCACCTCTGCAAGACTCTCAATCAAGCCAGAAGTCTTTCTGATCCATCGTGGAAGATTTGGAAAGCAATTTTCAGGCAAGCACTCAACAGTGAGACGAGGAAGCACCCCAAACTCGTAAGCCCAAACCTATCAGGAAGAAAGTAATCAGAACACTTGAAAATGAAATAATCCAAAAAAGCAAGAGACCACACTCACATCCAGCACGAACAAGTAGTTGCAAATTTTTGAGCCTCCTCTATAGGCTACATTTAGGCCAGAATATATGTGAGCAAAAGTGGTTGTTCTCTAAGTATACTATGGTAGATCCCTTAAGTTTCTCAGAATAAGTAACAACTGTAAGAAGCCAGTGTCGAAGGCATTTGAAAAGATAATGGCTCTAAGAAGGTAAAATAAGAAACACCTAGCTAACTGTTCTGAGTTAACATGACCCACATCATGCTTCAACCTAACTTTGTCCACAAGCTGCGTATACCAGATCAAAAAGGAGCAACCAGACTTCACAGTGCAGTAACACCAAACATAACCTTCAACCATCTATTCCTTATAACTAAAAAGCTATACGCCTTACTAATAAAATGGATAGGTTCCTTGGAAAAACCCAGCTCGATAATTGTTGCAAAATCAAGCAGAGTGATAGTCATCTCCCCAAAAGGCAAATGGAATGTATGGGTAGTATCCATCCATTGCTCAACAAGAGCACACATCGCGGCCTGACTCGATGCATATGAGCCATAAGTAAAAGCATAAATAATGCCATCAAAGCCCTTCCTGACAACCATCTGCTTCACACACAATGGAAGGCCCTGATAGTATGAACTAACCATATTAAAGCTACCAAGTACCTGAATGATAGGCCTAGAGGACTACAACCAACAGGTAAATCAGTTATAACATTCATCAGATACTAAAACATTTCTTTTCATCATTTTTGTAGGAATACATAACAGCTAGAGCTACATAAATAGCAAGTGCTATAATCAGATAGCTAAAGCTACACAGACAGCAAGAGCTAAAATCAAATAGCTAGAGCTACACAAACAATAAGTGCTAAAATTATATAACTAGAGCTATACAGATAGTAAGTGCTAAAATCAGACAGCTAGAGCTACACACACAGCAAGAGCTAAAATTATACAACTAGAGCAACAAAAATAGCAAGTGCTGAAATTAGAAAGCTAGAGCTACACAAACAGCAAGAGCTAAAATCAGACAGTTAGAGCTACTAAGATAGCTAGAGCTACATAGACAGTAAGTGCTAAAATCAAAAAGCTAGAGCTATATAGACAGCAAAAGCTAAAATCAGACAATTAGAGCTATGCAGACAGCAAGTACTAAAATTAGACAGCTAGAGCTACACAGACAGCAAGTGCTGAAATCTGACAACTAGAGCTACACAGATAGCAAATGTTGAAATCAGACAGCTTGAGCTATATAGACGGCAAGTGCTAAAATGAAACAGCTAGAACTACACAAACAACAAGTGCTGAAATCAAAAAGCTAGAGCTACACAAACGACAAGAGCTAAAATCAAACAATTAGAGCTACATAAACAGCAAGTGCTAAAATTAGACAACTATAGCTACACAGGCAACAAGTGCTAAAATTAGATAGCTAGGGCTACACAAACAGCAAGTGCTAAAAGCAAACAACTAGAGCTACGCAGACAGCAAAAGCTAAAATCACACAGCTAAAGCTATGTAGACAGCAAGAGCTAAAATCAAATAGGTAAAGCTACACAGACAGCAAGTGCTAAAATTAGAAAGCTAGAGCTATACAGACAACAAGTGGTAAAATCAGATAACTAGAGCTATTCAGAAAGCAAGAGCTAAAATCAAACAGCTAGAGCTACACAGACAGCGAGTGCTAAAATCAGAAAGATAGAGTAATACAAACAGCAAGAGCTAAAATTAGACAGCTAGAGCTACATAGACAGTAAGTGCTGAAATTGGACAGCTAGAGCTACACAAACAGCAAGTGCTAAAATTGAAAAGCTAGGGCTACACAAACAGTAAGTGCTAAAATTAGATAGTTAGAGCTACGCAGATAGCAAGTGCTGAAATCAGGAAGCTAGAGCTATACAGACAGCAAGTGCTAAAATCAAACAGCGAGTGCTACACAAACAGCAACTGCTGAAATCAGAAAGCTAGAGCTACACAGACAGTAAGAGCTAAAATCAAACAACTAAAGCTACACAAATAGCAAGTGTTAAAATCAAACAGCTAGAGCTACATAGGCAACAAGTGCTAAAATCAAACACCTAAAGCTACACAGGCATCAAGTGCTAAAATCAGAAAGCTAGAGCTATACAGACAGCAAGTGCTAAAATCAGATAACTAGAGCTATGGAAAAAGCAAGAGCTAAAATCAAACTGCTAGAGCTACACAGACAGCAAGCGCTAAAATCAGAAAGCTAGAGCAACACAGACAGTAAGAGCTAAAATCAGACAACTAGAGCTACACAGACAGCAAGTGCTAAAATCGAACAGTTAGAGCTACACAAAGAGCTAGTGCTAAAATCGGACAGTTAGAGCTACACAAAGAGCTAGTGCTGAAATCGAAAAGCTTAAGCTACATATACTGCTAAAGCTAAAATCAGACAGCTAGAGCTACGCAAACAATAAGTGCTTAAATCATATAGCTAGAGCTATATAGACAGCAAGTGCTAAAATCATACAGCTAGAACTACACAAATAGTAAGTGCTGAAATCAGAAAGCTAGAGCTACACAAATGGCAAAAGCTAAAATCAGACAACCAGAGCTACACAAACAGCAAGTGCTAAAATCAGACAACTAGAGCTACACAGGCAACAAGTGCTAAAATCAGACAACTAGGGCTACACAAACAGTAAGTGGTAAAATCAAACACTTAGAGCTACACAGACAGCAAGAGCTAAAATCAGACAGCTAGAGCTACGCAGACAGCAAGAGCTAAAATCAAACAGCTAAAGCTACACAGATAACAAGTATTAAAATCAGAAAGCTAGAGCTATACAGACAGTAAGTGCTAAAATTAGACAACTAGAGCTATACAGAAAGTAAGAGCTGAAATCAAACAGCTATAGCTACACATACAGCAAGTGCTAAAATCAAAAAGCTAGAGCAACACAGATAGTAAGAGATAAAATTAGACAGCTAGAGCTACATAGACAGTAAGTGTAAAAATCTAACAGCTAGAGCTACACAAACAGCAAGTGCTGAAATTGGAAAGCTATAGCTACACAGACAGCAAAAGCTAAAATCAGACAGCAAGTGCTGAAATCAGGTAGCTAGAGCTACAAATATAGTAAGTGCTAAAATCATACAACTAGAGCTATACACACAGCAAGTGCTAAATCAGACAGTTAGAGCTACAGAAATAGCAAGTGCTGAAATCAGAAAGCTAGGGCTACACAGACAACAAGAGCTAAAATTAGATAACTAGAGCTATGCAGACAACAAGTGCCAAAATCAAACAACTAGAGCTACACAAACAACAAGTGCTAAAATTAGACAACTAGAGCTACACAAGCAACAAGTGCTAAAATCAAACAGCTAAAGCTACACAGACATCAAGTGCTGAAATCAAATGGCTAGAATTATACAGACAGTAAGTACTAAAATCAAACAGCAAGAGCTACAACCAGAGCAATACATACAGTAAGTGCTAAGGAAAATAGCTAGAGCTACGACAAGTGCTAAGAAAGCAAACAGCAAAGGCTAAAAACTAAAACTACAAGCGATGAACAATGACTAAATGAGTGAACTAACCGGACAATGATGAATAGTCCAAGCATGGATCTCTAGGCTATAGACAATAAGAATCAGATCTCCTCGAGAAAGTTGAGGTGGACGAGAAGAGGCTCCATCGCTGGTCCCAGCAGCCTCTGTAACTCTAGCAGCAGAAGAAGTCCCCTACACCAGTTTGTCCAAAAACTACCTCATCCTCTAAAATAAAATCATCAAAAGAAAAAGAAGCAGTATTCACACCACCAAAGTCACCAAGAATAGGAGGGAAGTCCATAATTCCCACAATAGAAGAAGAAAACAGAAGAAAAACACTTCAACCCCGAACTCGAAAATGAGTTCAACATAAAGGCGTCGGACATGGCTCGGAGTGAGTGACCACACGCCTAGCACATGATCACGCGCCCCAAGCATGTGATCAAGTGGTCTTCCAACCCTCACATGCTCTGAAACTCACACACACACACACCTAGACCTCTGCACACGCACTTTTAGGGTCCCGAACTTGCATTTTACCCAAAAAAATGCACAAAGAACGCACACAAATCACACAAACACTAGCATTGTATGTTTTAGGACACTGCATTTGACATCACTTTCTCTGAAAGTCATATCATTAGTTATCAAAATAAGAAAGATAAAGCACATATGACACAAGCATGTCGCATCTGCAGTTATCACATTGTCACATCATAAAATCATGCTCGAAACATGACAAATAATGACATCATCACTGCATTATTACTACATCATCACTGCTTACCAGCATTTTTCATTTGCTTAGTAGCATTCTCATCCAGTTAGAAGCATTTTATCTGCTTAGTAGCTTTTTTATCTACTTAATAGCACTTTCATTTGCTTAGTAGCATTCTCATATGCTTAGTAGCACTTTCATCTACTTAGTAGCATTTCTCACCTGCTTAGTAGCATTTTCACTAGCTTAATAGGATTTCCACTTGCTTAACACCTTAGTAGGTTATAATAGCATTTCCATTTTCTTGACACCTAAATAGGTTATAGTAGCATTTTCATTTGCTTGACACCTAAATAGGTTATAGTAGCATTTTCATTTGCTTGACACCTCAGTAGGTTATAGTAGCACTTTCCATTTGCTTGACACCTCAGTAGGTTGTAGTAGCATCTTCATTTGCTTAACACCTCAAAAGGTTATAATAGCATCTTCATTTGATTGACAACTCAGTAGGTTATAGTAGCATCTTCATTTTCTTGACACCTCAGTAGGTTATAGTAGCATTCCCATTTGCTTGACACCTCAATAGGTTATAGTGGCATCTGCTTTACACCTCAGTAGGTTATAGTAACATCTACTTGACACCTCAGTAGGTTATAGTAGCATCTTCATCTACTTGACACCTCAGTAGGTTATAGTAGCATTTTCATTTTCTTGACACCTCAATAGGATATAGTAGCATTTGCTTGACACCTCAGTAGGTTATTGCAGCATTTCCATTTGCTTGTCACCTCAACAAGCTCATAAAAGCATCATCTCATCTCACCTAAGAAAATTGCAAAAGCACATAAACATGCTATGGCGTCTCCATCCAAATAAAACAACATCAACAACAATGGGCCTGACGTCAAAAGACTAAACGGTGCACCATCGGGTAAGTACCTCTTCCCAAAAATGGTTTTTTCATCTTTGCAACACACATGAAGCAGTGGGCAATTGTCATACATCAAATTTTGACTATCCCCAAAAAGGTCCAATGACGAAAATGTCTCTACGAATTTGAGAAGTGTCTGATCATTCGTACTACCTCCGAAGAGTGCCATGAGTCTAGAAAAACTGAACCAAGCCTTTAGAGAGTAAAATTGACTTCTAAATCACTAAGTCTCACCCCAATTTTATGAATTATGAGTTATCGGAGTGGTAAGTCACTCATTTCGAGCAATCGTTGCTCAAAACGAGCAACTCATCAGACCGGTATTTGTCTTATGAGACTAGAGTTCCACTTCTTGAAATTGGAAGCTGATTTTAGTAAGATGGATGTGACCCTGGAATAGTGCATAAAATCCCAAGAAGTAGCATGTGAGCAAATTCATAGTTCGTGACCATACCCGAACACACTTTGCTCACGCATGAAAATGGAAGCTGATTTTGATAAAACAGACATTGGAAACACATCTAAGAGGTCCAAAAACCCTAAAAATACCCCTGAAATAGCGCGATCAGAGCCTAGGAAGGCCGTGTGACACGCGCGCCATAGGCATGATCACATATTTTTTGACATATTTCCCTATAAATAGGGGTCTCTACCTCTCATTTGGGGGGGGGGGGGGGCAACATACACTGAAACACTTTTGGCTCACCCACTACATTTTCATAGGAGTTTTTAGACCACTTTTGAACCAAACCCACCCCTCTTCTTTATCAAAGCACGCTTCAAAGGTATACGAATTTGCATTACACACATCATTTTCAACCTCTTGACGAGGATAGCTTGAGAATCCTATGAAGCTAAAGCTTTCAAAATACCAAACAAGCTCAGTTGAATCTGAGGACCAAATAATCATCTTTGCAGGTTTACTTTACTGTCTTGCATTTTATTTTATTACTGCCAACAGTTGAGAAATTATTGTGATCTGTGTGATGAGACTGGCAATTTGTATGCTGATTAAATAATCTCTGCTTTGTTTTGCTTATAATAAATTATCATTTTACATTAACATGCATTCAATAAACATGAAAGCTTACTTATCTAAACTAAAGCTTCAATTTGCGGTCCAATGATGCAATCATCATTATTATTATCTTATCATTTAGAAATGCTTCATAATAATTCCTGAAAGAGCATGAACTACGTGCATCTGTTTAATCATTCATGATGCATCAATCATCTTTTTATTGTGCTTATCTGCTGTCTGAGCGGATGAATAGATGGAATTGCACATAGTTATGTTAACCTCTATCTTGCAGGTGTTTTCTAGATCAGGGCTTGATTTACATTTCTGTACCTTTTCTCTCTTAAATATATTTACGAGGAAAGCCTTATAAATAATCATGTTGAATTTCTCTTATTTTCTGTTATTATCATGTGCTTGTGTGAATGTGCGTATATCAACTGTCATTACCAAAACTAGGATGTTGCGGTAGCCATATATTGAATATCATAATGAGAAATAGCCAAAAAGTATATGAGATCTCCCAAGCTCAAAATCTCTACTAGAGACGATACTCGTTGAGTGACCCGATCCCATCCCTTTCATCTTTTCTTGGTTTTCTAAAAACTAGGTGACGACTCCAAACATAAAGCATCTCGCATCCCTTCAAGACCAATCATTTGTCCTTATCCCATAAATAGAACGGATGTGCCATCCAGCAAAGTTACCATGTCCCTTAAAATTAAAAAAAAAAACAAAATAAAAGCCTCCTATGAGAGAGGGAAGCCCGGTCACTCACACGTACCTTGCCTCTTGAATAAATCAATTGCTAAGAAAACAAGAAAAAACTAGAAGAAAATAGTGAAAGCTCCAGTTAAAAATGAGGAAAATAGAAAAAGTGATCGACTTGGTAGCTAGTGAGCTTTAAATAGGGAAGTTACCCACTAAAGGGTTAGGAGGACTAAGTATTAGGGAATGTATGGCTAAGATGCATTAGGGAGATCATGAACTTCTCCCAACCATTCAGATCAATGTCAGAAATTAGTTTACAAATTTTAAAAATGGTAATCGCGAAAGGAAAAGAACCACCATGTCATGGATTAATTTTGGCGACATACAGAGAGACGTGGAGAGAGACAACCTCTTTAATCATATGCCCACCACCTATGAAAGTTCAACCGCTTAAAGCACGTGTCACCCATTCACCATTCTAGTCCCCAGTGTCATTTCACTCTACTCAGGACTTAAGGGGGACTACTAATGATACACTAAAAACCCTCAACCAATGATGTAAAGACATTTATAGAGTGGGCTCATTGTCACGCCACACCAGGAGTCTCTGACTCATTGACCCATGTCATAGTCAATACACCTGAGACATTCTCATTCTGAATCCAAATTTAATCTACCTGACCAACCAAGGGGGACCCCACCTTGGATGCTTTCCAACCTCAAGGTCCAAAATCGAGGTGCTTCTAAAAGAACCGTATGCAATACAACTGTCCAGTTGACATACCCCTGTCACTTGTCACATTAGGTACCGACCAAAAAAATAGTGGCCTCACATGACATAACTACCAGGGGTAGTATCCCTCCTAATTAGAAGGCAACACGTGTTGTACTTCCTAATAAACCCTCCCATAAAGAAACTTCTGCAATTAAAGGCACATGTCTCACTTTTTTCATATAACTCAGGTCTCTCTTACACACACTACACTTTTATGATCATCTTTCTTCTTCCTTTTCTTCTCTTCTCCATTCTTTACTTTCTGACTAAGAAATCACTATTTTTTGGAGCTCTCATGAATCCAAAGACTGACTACCCAAAGCCTTCCCTAACTGAGCTCTTCTTGTTTTGTTAGATCATTTACACTCTAGGTCAAGGCTGACGCTAAGGAGAAAAGGTCCTGAACCAGCAGCCTCTATGAAAGGAATGGTTATATCTAACTACTTGAACACCTTTAAGACCTTCTAACAGTGTTTGTCGAGTTCTGCATTACCTATCCTTTGAGGGAAGGGTAAACAAGGTGTCTTTGTCTGATCATGCTCTTTATCAACCTTATTATTCTTTGACTTCTCAGCTTTTTCATGAATATATTCAGGCTTAACTCTTGATTCCTTAACATTGTGTTCCACCTCAGGCAATTGCTTCTCATTGCTCAAAGTCACTGTTTGTGCTTGCTCTCTTGGGTTTTGAGGCTGACTTGGGAAATGATCCATTTACTAAAAATTTGAGGACCTGGCTTGTGATGCTATTTAGTTCTTTAGCATTTTATTATGAGTGGTTAACTGTTTTATCCTTGAGTTGAATTACTGAAAATTTTCCTCATGCTGCTTGAGATTCTCTTCAAGTCTTTAAATTGTCTTGTTCTGTGATTGGATGAAGTTTTCCATCATTATCTCAAGGTTTGACTTGGGTTTCGGTTGAGAATAGGTATTCTTCTTCTGAAAACCCAGTGGAGGTGGGTGCTTTATACCCCTCAATTTAAGCTTAAAGTTTAGTTTCCTCCTTGATTTACCCATGAAAAATTTAGGTGGTTTCTCCATCCTGGGTTTTAAGTGTTTGAGTAGGTGTCCCCTTAAGGTCTGCCATTATAATTGTTTAAAGCATTGAGTTGTTCAATTAAACACCCTTAAGCGTAAGTATCACTTTGTGGACACTTAGTGATAGAATGTCCTCCTCCACACACCTCACATGAAAGCACTTGGGATGGAAATCAAACAAAATTGAGTTTTTCCAGCTTCTTTATAAAAGAGTATAATTTAGCATTCACCAAGTATAAACTCTTAACTTCATACACTCCAGCTACCTTCCTAGGTTGATTTCTCTCATGCCACTAATAATTTTTTGATGCCATCTTTTCCAAGAGTGCATAGGCATCATTAGGCATTTTGTTCATAAAGGAACCTTATGTAGTAGCATCAATGGTGATTTGTAATGGCTTAGACAATCCTTAGTAGAAAGTCTACATTAAGAGCCAATTTGGAATGCCATGGTGAGGGCAGTGCCTTTGTAAGTCTTTAAACCTCTCATAAGCTTCATAGAGAGACTCTCCAAGTTATTTTTTGAATCCGACAAGGTCTTAGCAACACTTTGTTATCTTTCCAAGCGGGTAATATTTAGTCAAGAATGCCTTGGAAAGTATATCCCATGAGGTGATGGAATTTGGTACCAATGAACTCAACCACAACTTCACCTCATCTCTCAAAGAAAATGGAAATAGTCTTAGGCGAATAGCATTTGAAGTTGCTCCATTCATCTTGAATGTATCACTAATATCAAGGAAAGAGAACAAGTGAGCATTTGGATCTTCTAAGGGTAGCCCTATAAATTGGTACTGTGAAACCATATGTATATATGCAAGTGTGATTTTGAAGATATTGGCTTTGATGTTTAGCTTCACAATGCAATTTTAGTTCCCTGTGAGGCTCGGTACCCCATATTCCTCTAAAGCTCTAGCTTGAGCTCTTTGTGCTGCTTGGTTGTCCATTCTTCTGTCTTTTTCTCTTTTCTTTCTTTAGGTTTTTTGTGAGATTTTTCTATCTCGGGATTTAATCTTTCTAATTTAGGACATCATGACCTTGTTTGTATAAATAAAACTCAAGTACTTGAAAAGAAAAAGTAAAAAAAGTTAAATAAAACAAAAATAAAGATGTTAATCTAGCAGAAATCAAAAGTGCACTAATATTGGTATTACTGATCTCCTCGATAATGGCGCAAAAAATTTATTAGTCAATTTTCGTAAGTGCATAGGCCACAATAAATATTAAAGTTTGAGTATCGTGTATCGTTCCCATTAGGAGAATGATACAAAGTACCAGTCTTAATTTTATTTCCACAAGCTAACAAAACATATTAATTAAAATAGAAAAACATATTAACTAACAAAGATAAATTTTAAATCTAAAATATTCCTTTAAAAATTCAATAATCAAAAGCTAGAGTCTAGATTCGCTTCACTAGCCATTACTTGAATTATAGGATTTAATTTTAATTCAATTCAATAACACAGTCAAGGGTAAATCACTCAAATTATCTAAAGTCTCTTTCAAGATCAATTAAGCATGCCAAAACTAATTATCACCTATTTTCATGATCAAGTAAATTAATCAAGGCTCATTAAGTTCTTTAGCAATTTAATGCTTCCCAAAGGATTCGTCTACTTTCATGATCAAAATTCCTAAGTTTCACAGGTTTATGAGCTAATAGATTATGTAAGTTTTATTATCTCTAATCTATCTATAGACATGCATTCAATTAGGCCTAAATTAAATACAATAACAAATAAAACAACTTGCAAAATAAACTGAATATAATCTTATTGAATTAAGACAAAAATCCAAACAAGTAGTAGTCTAGCTACACAAATCCAAACCTTGAATAATTTAGTTATATATGATAGAAATATACAGAATCAAAGATAATTCAAGTGTCAACAATGATAAGAATTTTTATTGAAATTTGACTGCACTTCAATCGCTCTTATGCAGCTCCAATAGTTCACATTAATGCTTTATATCCTCCTTAACTATGAAACCCTTACTTTTATATTCATTCCATGCCCTGAAACTTCCAACTTTGTAATCTTCCAATTTTGTAATCCAAAATGAAAGAGGAAAATTTTCTAAGTTGGCACAACTTGGCTTAGCTATATGGAGCATCACGATGTGAGCACAGGAGCAAGCATGGTTGTGCTGAGTAGGTGTGTTGATGGGTGTGTTGTCAACTCTTCAATGCATGGCTGATGGTATAACCATGTAGGAAAGTGTGCTTGTCAACTCGACAAATTGTGCACCCCGTTTACACATATGTGTTGGCAAATCCATGTTGCACGGCCTATTGTATGGTCATGTGGCTGATCGTGTATCTCCTTTAATCATGTTTGAATTCTTCCATAAGAGTGCACAACAATGAACACGACCTGTGTTCGCAAGTGTGCAAGTGATTTCTTTATGGCACAGCCCATCGCATGGTCGTGTGCACGGGTGTGAAGTATAGCATGGCTTCCAATGTGGTCGTGTGAGCGGATGTACAGTATAGCATGGCTGCAACATGATCGTGCACACGGGTGTGCAATATAGCATGGCCATGTTGGAAGGTGTGAGCAAACTTCTTGAAACACTATAGGCAGCAAGATGTGCCCAAATACAATCCTACAAAACTATAAAGAAAAGAACTTAAAATATGCTTAATTAACATAGAATAAAACTTAAAATATGCAAAGTTAATCTAAGATGCAATTAATAAAATTCTACTAAATTCAAATAATATTTATAATGATTAATTATAACTATAGCCTAAAATCACCTAAAACTTATTAAAAATTCCCTAAAAACATATGCATAAATGTCATACATCTGATCTTCAAAAGATAAACTATATAAAATCAGAAGGATAATTTCCCATAATATTAATAAAATAATTTATCATGATTTAGTCAACTGAGTAACCTTTCCTGGCTAGATTTCCATGCTTGCTGAAGTTGTTGCACTTTGACCTCTGTTATGTCCTAAAATATCTCCACTAATAAGGTTGTGAATGTGAGTAAATTCATCCTTATCACTCCATAACTTACGAAACACCTTATCACTCCATTTACTCACATTATGATTACTAATATTTTGGTTGTTGGTAGAGACCATATAAATATATACATACATACATACATATATATATATATATACATACATACATATATATATATATATATAATAAATAATTATTTATTTATTTATTTATTAATTTTTATTGAATTGATTTAGCCTGACTTATATAATTTTGGCTTGCTTCTTTTGCAATGAATGGGTGTATTTATAAGTGTGTATAGGAGTGAGTAAAAACAGTCCGTACCCAAAAAATCGACCCAACCCGAACCAAAAAGATGAAGCAGTTCAATTTTTGAAATTTGATGCAGTTCGGTTCGGCTAAAAGGGGTTGGAAATGTCAGTTTTTGGTTGTTAGTTCGGTGTGTGGTTTTGATAAACCGAACCATCCAAAAAACCAAATATATATATACATACTAAAACGATGCGTTTTATTTATACCTGGTCATATATATACGTAATATTCTAACCCTAATTCATTAAACCTAATTCTCTAACCCTAAAATTCTCTCATTTCTTCCCTCTTCTTCCTCCGCCGCCTGTCTCTTGCTTTTCTCTCAACTCAACCCTAAACCCACTAAACCTAACTCTCTTTTCCCTCTTCCTTGCCTCCTCTTGCCCTCTTCTGTCTCTCAATTTTGAATGTTTACCATAAATCAAAGAGACTAGAAAAGCTTTTGCACTCGATTTGCTTTATCCTTGAAACCAAAATGGTTTGTTAAGTCTCTGTAAGCCTTGAACGTCTCTGTAAGCACCCGAATTATTTTAAAAATTATAAAATATATTTCTGAGACTTGCAGTGTTAATAAATATTTTATTAAATTTGAGATTATTATTTACTAGAATTAAATTTGAATTTTGGTGTTGAGAATTATTTTAATTATTATTTTATAAAAATGTGTTAATTTTATTTTAATAAATTGTTAACAAAGTGTTACTTTATATTTTATTGTGTATATTTATTTGGTTGAGAGATTGATGGTAAATTATTATTTTATTATTATTTTTATTAAAAAAAAAGGGTCAGAACAAAATTTTTTCGGGTCAACTTTTCTTTCCTTTTCTTTTTTCTTCTTCTTCTTTCTCCTTTCTTCTCTCAACCGGATGATAGACAACCGCCACCCAGTGCTCCTCATCACCGCCACGACGCACCACCACCTCCAGTTCGCCAGCAGTAGCCTAGAACCGCCAGTCTTCTTCCTTCTCTCCGGTTTTCTCTTGTTCGGCAGGAATTCAACTTGGTCACCGGCAACGATTTCGGTGTCGGTTGGCCGCGATTCCTATGTCATTGGATTTCTCGTCTTCCAAGCTTCTCGAATCTACCTCCGGTTTCTTCGATCTCCTTCCGGATTGACAAGAAACGAGGTAAATCATTTTTGTATTTTTGTTAATTTTTGGTTAATTAAATGAGTTTTAGGTTAATTGGTGAGTGTTAAAGTTGATGTAGAGATTGAATGCTATGCAAAAATAATTTTTCTATATTTTTTAAATTTATTTTTAATTTTTGAAATTTTTGGTTCGGGTTACTATTCCCAACCCGAAAATTTTAATAATTTTAATAAATACTATATATTATTTGGAGTAATATTTGTGAAGGACATTTTGTAAAATTAATTATAGATAATTTATTATAATTTTTGGAAGTAATATGTGAAAAATATAAATTTTAGAGAAAATTGTGTAATTTTAATTTTAATTGATTTTTGGTAAATTTCTGGTTAATTAACATGTATAATGATAATTTTGAGTATTAGAACGTATAAATAAATTTCTAATAGCTAAATTAGTATTTTTGTATATTTTGTTGATTTTAAATTAATTTCCGGAAATAATATAAAATGTATATAAATATTATGGTATTTAATTATTTGATGATTTAAATATATTTAGAGTTAAAATCTATTTTTATGAATTTTCTGGAATTTTATAAATAATAAATTTTAAGTATATATATTAATATATAAAATGAGAAATATTAATAGTTTAAATAAATTGGA
>CATIWM010150934.1:0-10277 GCA_949671775.1 Mallotus repandus | reverse complement strand
ATGAAATCCTTGAAACCTTTAAAACTAACTCCCTGTGGAAACATGACATCAGTATTGCAAAAATACCATAGATGTAGAAAGAAATGTAAATGTAGTTTACCATCTCATATGAAGACATCATCAACTACTGTGAATTGTGGTTGTGGTAAATTTGAAGAAACAAATAGGCATGGGTGTAGTTTTTCTTAATGGGTTTATGGTCCACATTAACAAAAATAGACAATTTTATAAATTTTAATGGGTGGGAGGAAAAAATGATAATGTTTAAAACAAGAGAAGTAGAGATTAGTAATAAGTTGAAGAAGTTACAAGAACTATTTAGTTTGTATGAGATGGAAATGAGTGCCTATAAGAATGAGATAGTTAAACTAAACATGGAACTAAAAAATGTTAAGAAAAAAAGAGCTTTAAATTTAATTGTAGTTTGAAGCAATTTGTAGTGTTCGTTGAAGTTAGTATTGTTGTATCATATGTTTTCTTTGAAAATTGAAAAGGGAACAGGGATGGAAAAAGGATGTTATATTTGTCTTGAGTCATGAAAGCAAGCAAAATAAAAAGAAAAAGAATATGTTTTACATAGGAGTAGGCTAAAAATGCAAACTTTACAATAGAAGTGGACTAAAAATGTGTACTTTAACTTAACAATGACAATTTGGAATACCCAATGTGTTTGGATATAAAAACCATACGCCAGGCCCATATAAAACTAAGAACGCACCCAAATACAATAAAAAAAATAGAATCAATCCAAAATATCTCTAAGCATGCAAAATTGCTAGATTTTACCAGACAAAATCAATAATATCCCATCACCAACCTAAAATAATAATAAACTAAAACAAGAAAGGAGTAAAAGTAGAATTAATGTAATTCAGAAAGTAAACGTGATGTGAAAGGCGTTCCTCAAACTATTTGACTAGACATGTTCAAATGAAAAGGGAAGCAATTTTGCTTCAAAAGTACTCAAAACAAGTGAAAATGAAATGAAAAATGCAAGCTTTATACGTCTTGAAGTGTGTGTCCATAAAGATGGAGCTAAGTTTAGTTCAAATGAGTTTAAGTCCTGAAAAAAGGTAAAAAAATAGGCTAAAATGTCTAAATAGGTGTCCTAAGTCTCTAATCTATTAGAATAATAGTATATTTATCAGACCCTTTAAAATGGTAAAAATAAATGGGGCTATTTATAGATTTTCAAGCCTACATTTCTACCAGCATGCACCCACTCGTGTATGTGGTCCACAGCATGTGCAGAGGTAGCACACATCTCAACTCAAGGTTTGGGCTCTTATGGTTTTTAGGATGTTTTAGGGGCCCATTTGTCAGTTTACTGAAGTTCTAGGGCTAAAGGTCTTAACTTTATGGGTTTTAGGCCTTTAAATTGTGGTTTTGAGGGCTTAGAGAATAAATTAGCACGCTTTGAGGATAAAAACACATGTTTTTATCCTTTTGTACTAATAAAGTTTCATTACTAGACTATACCGAGGGACTATCAAATTTTTGGGTATGATAATGAGGTTGGAAAATAAGTTGCCTAGGAGCAAAATCAGTATAGAGCATGTTATCAGTTATGGTGCTTTTGTTGGTGATTATAGTATTAACTCATAAAATCATATCAGTTGAAGGTAATGAACTGATTAGGCTCTTTAATTGAAGTTTATATATTTAGGGAAAAACTTTGAGCTGTAATATACTTAATTGTCATATGAAATTGAATTAATGTACAAACAACATTTTATATAACTTAAAGCAAAATTTCTACTTTTAATTTGATGATTCAATAGGGGTTACTGTTGCTCTTAATATTGCTAAATAAATTGAGGTTACTATTGCCATTGACTTTACCAAATTGTAGATGTGGTTAATAAAAGACGTAAAGGTAAAGTCTAGTTTACAAAATACTTGTCAAAGGGCATTTGTAATTCAGGCTCTTTGTACTAGCATTTGTAATTTGAACTTTGTAATTTAAGCTTATTGAATGTAGGCCTTTTTAATTTAGACTATGTAATTCCAGCAGTTTAAAACTAGCATTTGCAATTTAGGCAGCATACACGTTTGTAAATTTAGGTTGTTGAGGATGCCAAATTCATAGCACATACACATCCATTCAAATAACCAACATGTAATTACAATTCGAATTCGTAATGACAATTAGAATTTTGGAAAATGATAATTAAAATCCCACTTGAACTTGATTCCATTAAGTTATAAAATATTAAATTGAGTTAATAAAGGTGCTTACAAAAAATGGGATGATGTTAATTGCCTAATTAACCTTATATAATAGTTGCATAATAATAGCTATATCCATATCATTCCTAATCATGATAACCATGTTTATAGGATAACACAAAACCATAGTAAACAGTTTTGCTAGAAATTTTAGCTGGCACTTTGTATTGTTGCCTATTATCTTTCCTTGGCTCATTTGGACTAGCCTTGACTTTTTTCTTTAATGCCTTTGTATTTGCTTTAGTTTGGCTAAACAATAATTATAGGACTAAACTATTAGCATGAAACTAACATATAAATATAACATTAAATATAGTTTAGAATTGACATATTGATGAGATATTTTCCACCTTCATTAAAACTTTCAATTTTAGAGGCATTAAAGAAGTGATTAGTTACTTCTAATAAAGCTTCCAGAAGGCCAACCACTAGTGGAATGTCAAAGGAGGTATGCTATACATATGTTGGATTAGTAGTTGGTGAAATACCAAAAAATGACATAAAATTTTAGTGAACTATTAATGCTATTAGTGTGATTAATAAGACAAGTACCGAGGGTTTCTTTTCAGTCCCGAAGCTAGGTTTAAGCTCATTATCTAACCTTAGCTTTCCACCTAGATGAATAATGCTTTCACTCTGCAACATATAATACAATAAACCTTCATTATTAACGAAGTGAAAAATTTGAACAAACACATTACTCAACCCATAAGCAACATATTTAACAATTAAATTGAAAATAACAACACATCCGATCTGCATTAACCATTACTAATGAAGCGATAAAGCCTATATAGACCCCAAACCTTTTATGGGGGTAGTGTTGCAAAGCTAGATGATGGCCAAGGTAGCTTCCCAGACCTTAAGCCACATGGTTGTGTTATAACAACATAGGTAGGAGTCCTCTTTCTATTATAACTAATATCAAAGTGCTTATTTTGCTTTGGCAACACACCTGGGGTACTATTTGATAAAGTAATGACGTGATTCCTTTAAGTCCAATATTTTCCCATGTAATATAAATAAACATTAGTAATTTTTAAGTATAAACCAAACATGGATAAAAATAATTAATGTACCTACTCTACATTAGAGTCGATGCTATCAGCCTGCAAGAGCACGAATTGCACAGTGTATAAAAATATCATCCCACAGAGTTGATGAATTAAATACTGAACTACTCTTACTTTAATGTTTGTTTAGATGATCGAGATGAAATAAATTGTAATTAAAAAATTAAATGAAACCATAGTAATTAAATTCTATTTCCTAGGTTTTCTCTCAATTATGCAAATGTTAGGGTTTCTACCTTGGTTCAATTTTAGTCTAAAGAATTATTTCAAAACCAAAACTTTAATTGTAATAACCACTTGAGTTGCAAGCATCAAAAGAATTATGAAATTCTTTCTCAAGTAATTTCACAATTAGTTGAATTTAAAGATTTTGTAATTCACCGATTCTCACCAGATTAACTAAACCAATAAAATAATTTTAAGATCATAGCTTTTTCATGTAATATTAATTGCTTTAATGTCTCTTAACAAAGATATCACTTATATATATATCACTAATAGAATTTATTTCTCATTTAAATCATATTAATTAATTCAATTCATTGGATGATCAATCCGAAAAATGCATTAAGCACAAGATAATGATCCAAAAGTGAACATAACAATTATTAATGAAAAGGAATAATTAAGTCTTCATTGAATCGAATTAAAAACCCTAATTAAAAAAATTAGCCAATCATATTGAAAATGAAATGAACAACAATCATAGAGAATTTAAAAATCATCTTGAATACTGTAATAATCCGAATTTGTGTGGTTATTAATATTATTATTTTGTTATTATTATTACTATTGCTATTATTATTATTATTGTTATATTTGTTATTATTATTATTATAATATTAATATTGTTATTATAGTTATTATAAAAAAAAGTCTAGTGGGGACCAAAGTGCACGTGTGGGGCTGTGTATTATTAAGGAGAGAATCTGTCTGCAGGTGAAAAGGAGAAGAGTAGGGGGATTTTGGGTTTTTGGGTTGTAAATTTCTGTTTAGTACCTAAACTTTTCTTCTCTTCCGTTAACCACCAAACGACCTCCGATTAACTCCAAATTTGACTCATAGCTTCTCCTCATCCTCCTTTTCACTCTAGTTGCTTTCGTTTTGAAAAAAATGGCCTGAAATAGTGTAGTTTTGAAGAGGAATAGTCGGCCATTCTACTGCTATTCCTCACTATATCAGCGACTTTTAGCTTTCGAGATTGCTTCCATTGCATTCCTCTCATTACCAAGAGTCTGTAGCAACCAACCACGCATCTGATCTCCTTCGATTTAATTTTCTATGATTTTTTTGGTAATTTCCTTTACTTTTTTGATTTGTGAATACTGTGTAGTTTTTAGTGCATTTGAGGCTATTTTTGTGTTCTACTAATTATTAGGAACATTTTGATATATTCGGTTTTGTTAGATAATGCTTTTCCGGTGAAAAATCCAGTAGGTCCCACCCAAACTCTATCGAATAAACAATACTGACCCGAGATAAATGTATGATACTATTTTTAATAAATAGTATAAATTATAGTGATCAATTTCCAAAAATAGAGTTTAGACTAATTCCTTATAGATTTTGAGAAATAAATCTTGGAAAGTTTGCGGTGGAAATTATTTAATTTCCTTTTAAATTAGTTTAATCGTTAGAGATAATTCTTAAGCCTCAAATTAATCATTTAGGGCATTCTTAATTCAATTTCTATGATTCCATCACTTTTATAAATTTTTTAGAATTTTTGGGAGTTATTAGGAATTTATTTGATAATTATTCATATTATATATATATTATTTATTATAGAGTTTATCAGAGCAAAGACATCGGGTAATAGGCGGACCAGGACACGTCAGCCTGCTCGCTCCACTTGTAAGTTAATATATTGAAATTTGTATTAGATTTGCATATAAAAGTATAGGTTGGTTAATTATATTTAGTGAGTATGTTTAATTAAAGAATTTATAATCTTATTATCTGAAATATCCATATTGTTGGTTTGATATTTTAAAAATGCTGATTATAATTGATATTTATTTTTGGAAAATAGAATTTGGCTCAGGATCACCCATTTTTAATTTTAGGGTTTCTTGATAAGCAAATAGAGTTCTATTGTAACTTAACTTGTATCAGCTGTACTAATCTTATTGTTATACTGTTATCACTTATAGTTATCAACGTGTCTTATACTTTGTATATAGAGGATATTATTTTATTCAATAAATAATTCTGACTTGTCTCAGCTTCTTCATGGTATCAGAGCCTCACGTGGTCTAATAACCTAGGCTTCACCATGTCAAACATCGAAACATCCTTAATCACCACAGGTAACTCTCAATCAAACATCGAAACTCTTCCAAATGTTGCCCATCAACTTCCGATATGTTTAAACTCAACCAACTATCTTCTTTAGTGAGCTCAACTGATGCCTTTACTGCACTAATACGATTTGGCTAAGCATATCGACGGTAGCACCGAACCACCTGCTCAAACCACATCAGACAATCAACTAAATCCTCAATACAAGAACTGGTTTTAACGTGACCAGCTTGCACTCAGCTAGATCATTAGATCTATGTTCAAGAATTTTATTCCTTAAATAGTTGGATCAGCAACTGCTCCTCAAGTCTGGATGCACCTTAAAAGTGCTTATGCTGTCTGCTAAAAAACTAAGGTTAGAACTATTAAATCCTGTCTCTTTCAGCTTCAAAAGGACACCAATGAAACCATCTCTCAATATGTTCAGAGAGGAAAGATCATGTCTAACCAACTTCACGCTCTTGGTAGTCCAATTTTAGATGATCATTTAATTCAAGTTGTTACCAATGGATTAGGTACTATGTATCGCTCGTTTGTGCATTCCTTAGAAAATCGACCTGCAAACCTCACCATTGATGATCTTTATGGTTTATTTCATAGCGATGAAATTAATCTTGCTAATGACACTAATGGCATCGTGCCTCCTACTGCCTTCCATACTGCTATTCTAGTAAATGATCATCACTCCTCCTTTAAGTTTTGAGGCAGAGGTCATTTTCGTAACCAATGTGGGCGTGGCTGAGGATGTTCTTCTTCTTCCAATTATAACCAATTTTAAACCAACAATGGTTCATTTTCAAAAGATAACACATCTGTCATATGTTCTAATTGTAATGGGAATGGCCAACATGCTCGTCAATGCCCATCGCCTCACCTATATTTTGCTCGTAACTACAACCTGAAACCTTTTATCAACCTTTCTCTATCGACCTCTGTAACTAAACAACCACAACCATGGATTATGGATTCGAGAGCCACCCGTCACCTCACACTTGAGATGGAAAATCTTTCATACTGGTTCAGATGAAATTACAATTGGAAATGGTAATACTCTCCATTGCCAATATTGGTAACTCTTATTGCACTTCCAATAATTATTGTTTTAAACTTAATGATGTTCTTCATGTTCCATAAGCTAGTGCTAATTTACTATCAGTATCTTCTTTTACTCACACTAACCATGTTTCTATTGATTTTTTCCCAAATCATTTTGAAATTAAGGATATTTATACGAAGGATTTGCTGCTTTTTCGTCCGAATGATCAAGGCCTTTATTCCTTGTTACTTGATGTTAATAATTCAACTCCACCATAAGCCAAAGCCACATTGAAATGTTCTCTTCAACAATGGCATGTTTGTCTTGGACATGCTTCTCTCCCTGTTGTTCGCAAGGCTCTTCAGCATTCAAAAATTTCTTTTGTTCCTAATAAAATGTCCAGTCTTTGTGAAGCTCACAATTTGAGTAAAAGTCACAAGCTTCCATTTCCTAAATCTTTATTTCAAGCTACTAGACCATTAGATTTAGTTTTTTTATACTTATGGGGACCCTCCCCTGTTAATTCAGTTGATGGTCATCGTTATTATGTTATTTTTTATGATCATTAGAGCAAATATTCTTGGATTTACTTTCTTAAATTCAAGTCTGAGGTCTTAAATGCTTTTATTAAATACCATCACCTTATAGAAAAATATTTTAATCGATCCATCAAAAGCTTCCAAGCTGATTGGGGTAGAGAGTTTCAAGCTCTCACTTCCTATATTTCTAATAATGGTATCACTTAAAGAGTTGCATGTCCCAAAACCCCAGAATAAAATGGATGTACGGAGCGCAAGCACCGCAATATTGTAAAAACTGGTAGAGCTTTACTTCAACATTCCAATGTTCCCTATGATTATTAGCATTATGCTTTTGATACTGCAGTCTACTTAATAATTAAATTGCCCACTTCTACTCTTCATTTTGATACCCCATTTCATAAGTTATTTAATAACGATCCCAATTATCATGAATTAAGAATTTTTGGTTGCTTGTACTATCCTAGGTTGAAACCTTATGCTCCAAATAAGCTTGCTCCAAGAAGTAAAAAATATATTTTCCTTGGATATAGCAAAATAAATAAAAGTTTTTCCATTTGCAGCTGTAGATGAAGGGCACTCTCCTGATGTCCATAACCCACCATCAACCATTCTCTTACCTCCTTCACTTCTAAGTTCGCTTCCACAACTTCCTCCTAACAACCCCACTTCCCCTCAAACACCAAATACACTTCAAACTCTATCTTCTCACCCTATCTCTACCTCATCCGAATTACCAAATAAAATACACCACTATCCACCCTCCTCTTGTAACCAACCACTCAACCCGAACGCATCCCAACCCTAAGACTTATCCTTAGTTATTGATCTCTCTAACTATAATATAAACTCTTCAGCCCCTAATCCCACTTCAACCCAAACTCACCCTATGACAACAAGATCACAAATAGGCTCCCTTAAACCACACCTTTATTATTCTACTACAACTATAGAAACTGAACCATCTTCATTTAAATAAGCAAATAAACTCCTACATTGGCAACAAGCAATGCACACCGAAATTCAAGCTCTTCTAGCAAATGATATATGGGAGCTGGTTCCTCAAACTTTGGATTAAAATATAAGCGGGTGCAAATGAGTATTTTGGATCAAGAGAAATCCTGATGGATTAGTTGACAGATACAAAGCCCACCTCATAGCCAAGGGTTTCCATCAACGCCCTGGAGTTGATTTCACAGACACTTTTAGTATGGTCATCAAACCCGGAATGATACAGGTAATCTTGTCTCTTGTAACAACTTGTGGTTCACCAATCAAGCAACTTGATGTATCGAATGCTTTTTTGCATGGCCAACTTAATGAAGATGTTTTTATGCATCAACCTCCAGTGTTCATCAATGACCATTATCGCTCTCATGTGTGTCATTTAAAGAAATCCTTGTATGGACTTCGACAAGCTCCATGCCAATGGTTCAAGAGACTAACATCGCAAATCCAATAATTCGGCTTTATTGGATCCAAAACTGATCCATTATTATTCTACTTCAAGCAAGGTTATATATCCATGTTTTGTCTTATTTATGTTGATGACCTTATTCTAATCGGGAGTTGTATAAAAAATCTTCAGCGGGTCATTGATTATCTAAACTCAAACTTTACATTAAAGGACCTTGGTCTGCTTAATTACTTTCTTAGTGTTGAGGCAATTTGGAACAATAATGGTCTTCTTCTAACGCAATCCAAATATATTCGAGATTTTTTGGATAAGGCATCAATGACTTCAACTAATGGTACAGCTACACCATTATATTCTTCCACTCACTTACATCTTGATGATTCTCCCCCGTTTTAAGATGCTAAAAATTACCAAAGTATTGTTGGTGGTCTGCAGTATCTAGCCTTGACCCATCCAGATATTTCCTACTCAATTAACAAGGCATCATAATTTATGCATCGACCATCAACCAACCATTGGACAACCGTTAAGCATATTTTACACTATCTTCAATCTACAGCTCACTATGGTATTTGATTGTGCCCATCTTCTAAACACTCAGTTACTGCATATTGTGATGCAAATTAGGGAAGGTCATTGGATGATAGAAAATCCACTTATGGGTCTTGTATTTTTCTTGGTGCTAATCTGGTCATTTGGGGGTTCAAGAAACAGCGAATGGTAGCTCGCTCTTCTACTGATGCCGAGTACCGATCCATTGCTCATACAACTAATGAGCTTCATTGGTTGCAATCCTTATTGACAGAAATTGGATATCCACTCCAAACTGCCCCTACGATTTGGTGTGATAACTTATCGGTAACTTACTTGACTAGTGTTCCCATCTTTCATTCCGCTTAAAACATCTAGAAATAGATTTCCATTATGTTCGGGACAAAGTTAATGCTAAACAGCTTTTTATGCATTACATTCCTACAGATGAACAAATAGCTGATGTATTCACCAAGGCCTTATCCAAATGTCGCTTCCATTTGCTTCGGGAAAAATTGGCAGTCGTTTCTACTCTAGTTCAATTTACGGGAGGATGATAAGCAAATAGAGTTCTATTGTAACTTAACTTGTATCAGTTGTACTAATCTTATTATTATAATGTTATCACTTATAGTTATCAACATCTCTTGTACTCTGTATATAGAGGAGATTATTTCATTTAATAAATAATTTTGACTTGTCTAAACTTCTTCATTTCTTTGAATTTTTGTTCATAACTTTTTTTATGTATATAAATTTCATATTAGATTAGATTTTTTTATTTTTTGAGTTTTTATATTTTATTCATATCTCTATATGAATCGAACTTAAAGTGATTATTTTTATTTTACATTTTTAATCTACAAAAAGTAGTCAAAGATATTTATTATGTTGTTGTGGTTTTTTATTTTGCCATTTATAATATTTTTTGTGTAAAATCTTTTGTTTTTTATATTTTATTTTTATTTTTATTTATGAATTTTGGTATATTTTGTTAATTATGTTAATAATTTTTTAAATTGGACATTACATTAATGACTTATGAATTATTCATATTTTATGACCCTTTATTTTTATAGATTATTATTTTTAAATTTTTATATTGATCATTGTTTTTATTTCTTTTATTTTTATTTTATTTTTTATAAAAT